>SJXQ01012435.1:777731-906152 GCA_006408695.1 Aepyceros melampus | reverse complement strand
TGGTGGGCAGCGGCGCGCGGCGGACGTCGCTCTGGACCCCGCGCCGCGCAACTTTCTTCCGGAGTCTCGGGCGGGTCGTCGGCCAGATTGGCCGGGAGCTGGCGGGAGGCAAGCGGAGAGCCACGTCCCGCGTAGGGGGCCGAGCGCCGCGACCTGCGCGCCCGAGCCCAGCTCGGCTGGGGGGCGCGCGAGGCGTGAAGCCGGAGCCGTGAGTTTCCCCGGCGGCGGGGCAGCTTTGAGTCCCTTTCCAACCCTTGGGCGCCCAGCGCAGAGCTGGGCGCACCGTAAGTACTCGGAGATCACTTTTTGGTGCGTCGGGTCCGGCCGGCCCAGCCTCAATTTCCCGGACCGCCGGGGGCTCCGGCTTCCCTCTGACCGGGTATGTTGGCACAGTTTCGCGCCCTCCTTTCCCTCCGTCTCCCTGTTAATTGGGGTGGTGGTGGTCGGGTGTGCCGATCCTGGTGCTGGCAGCCCGCCTCCGCAACTGTGGAAGCCAGGCAAGCCCGTCCCGAGCCTCCCTAGACGCCGGATTCCAAAGCCGCCAGGCTCCACCGACACTTGGAGAAATTGTTGGTAAACCTCACTCCCAGGCAGTCCCTGGTGGGGGGGTGGGGGGTGGGGCGTGCTTGACTCACAGGCTGGGAAGCTCTGTGAGCAATGCCATATGGGCTCTGGATCTGTCGTGGATGGAATCTAAGCTAAGTTTGTGACCTCAGAATTTTCTCATTTTCATCGCTCGTTTGAGGCATCAACCTCTGCTCAGGCTGGCGGGCATTGAAGGCTGAAACGGAATCCATTGCTGAGAAGTAGGAGGTGAACCTCATTTACTTGGAATTCCTTAAATCAGGAAATGACACTTTTAGTTTCTAGGGATCTCCGTGTTATAAGGTTCTTTTAAACATTTTTTCATTAGTCATGCTTTAGAGAGTCATGGTTTAGTTGACATTAAATTTGAGAACTGACGTTCTCACTGAGAAATAGTTTCAAAACAGTTTTTACCCCCAGTATTTTATTTTTCACATATAGACCTTAACCTTTCAGGAATTTCCTTTTCTTCAGTTTTTTTAAAAATTTTTCAATAAATGATAACCTGTATGAAATGAAATAGGATATGTAATATTTTATAGAATATTCTGACAGTGCTTCTAAAATGAGATCCCCAAATTGTTTGCAGGATTCATGGAAGAAATAATATACAGGATCATCTGAGTATTTGAGTATCATGTACTACAAGTTTACCGTATAGATGTGTGTCCTTTTGTAAAGTGTGCAGGTAAGATGTGTTCTATAAGAATAGAGAAGAGAAAATGTGGACAAAAGAGAAATTTGCAACAGAAAACAGTACAGACCCCTTGTCACTGAAGGAATTATTAGCACCTTCCTGGGCCTGCTGGGTAGAAGGTTTTTAAAGTTCCTCTCTCTGGGGTTTGAGGCCGGGTTACAGAAAGACTGGGTAAGAAGTTAGCTAGGTCTGCCACATGAAGTTAGGACCATCATAATAACTAACATTTGTGTGTCTACTTTAGGATTTATAAAGTTAGTCCACAAATTAGCTAATAACATGTTTTCAGTGAGATTTGTTGACCAGTCCAATATCCCACAGTGCTGCCTTGAGGGGATCTGATGGTCATCAAGGAGCAAAGGTTCTTAACTTCACTGAGGTTGTACTGCCCTTCCCAAGACCTCATTATAAAGGCTTCTTTTAATCTCTGAAAAAGTATTTTAAGACCATAGATGAAAATACATTCAGCAATTAAACAATAAGATGTTTGTTTATACATTTCTTAATATTTGTAGCTGAATATTTTGATATTTATTTCTACTTGCCCTGGATGACACTCTGTCCCATGAAAGAAATTACATGATTTCCACTCAATATTACAGTTTCAACAAATGATTGGAAAGGAATAAAGGAAGATATAGCATTTAGATTGGGATTTTACTGTATCAGTAATGTTTGTTTCCCAAAGGGGTAAAGAAACTAGTAAAAGATTAGCATTTTGTAGTTGCTGTGTGTATTAAATATTACTTGCATGCATGCTAATCGCTTCAGTCATACCCAACTCTTTGCAACCACATGGACTGTATCCCTCCAGGCTCCTCTGTCCATGGAATTATCTAGGCAAGAACACTGGAGTAGATGGCCTTGCCCTCCTCCAGGGATCTTCCCCACCCAAGGATTGAACCCATGTCTCTCATGTCTTCTGCACTGGTGGGGGGTTCTTTACCATTAGCGCCCAGATATCATTAGCGTGTTTGAGTCCTAAATATAGTACATGTTCTTATCCTTTTTTCACCTTCTTCCCCCATAAATTAAAAAAAAGAAGAAATAACTTTTTTAATGCTAGAATATGTTTGTGGCAGGCCTTTGAGGAGATCAAGACCCTCTTGTAGAGGGAAGGTCATCATTGTAGTGGATACTTTTATTCCATTTGCTGAGAAGGGCTGGATCTTTACTATTATGAAGGAGTGGGTAAGGTGGAGATTCCATGTCCAGCAATCCTTCTGAAAGAATGGCTCCAAGTAGAGGACAGGATAGTTCTTTTGACTATGTTATACAACGCTTTAGGATTTTCTCATCTTGGAATTCCATTATCTTCACTCATGGTAATTTGTGGGCTTTCCAGGTGGCCCTAGTGGTAAAGAACCTGCCTGCCATTTTAGGAGATGTGAGAGACAAGCTTTCAATCCCTCGGTAGGGGGCATGTCAGTCCACTGCAGTATCTTGCCTGAAGAATTCCATGGACAGAGGAGCCTGGTGGGCTACAGTCCATGGGGTCGCAGAGTCAGATGTGACTGAAATGACTTAGCACGTATGCTTGTTGATTTGTAGACAAAAAACTTGTTGGGGGTCACCAAATTACCAGTGGATATTTGAATGACACAGTGTAATCTAAACCAAGAGTCAGTGTCTGACATGGGAATTAGGCAAGTGTATAAGTTCAGAGTACTAAAAAGAAATTACTTCCCAGTGAAATTCATCTGATGAATTAAGGGCAGAATGGAAGTAGAGTTTAAAGTCCTAGATTTCAGTGGCACTGATCCATGCTTCTATTTGATGATGGCGTAATTAGAAATGGATGAATTTCAAAAAGTCTTACTGATCCTAATGCCCAACTCTCACAGGAAATTATATATTTTAGAAGTGAAACCTTGCATTAAGTGGATAATATTTTTAATTGAAGTAATTTTTCTTTAAAGAAAATCTTTCTATATATTTTAGTAAAACAATGTAGTCCCAGGTTCTTACCCATCTGACTTGAGTGTTTCATAGCTCCTACTTGCATGTAGAAGAGTGGTTTGATTAGTGGGTAGTGGAGAGATATTACAGGAAAGAATCATACTAGAAAAAAAGGCAGTGTTGTGGACAGGATACAAAGGAGCCATTAGGGTTAATAAACTCTTGGTTATGAATTCCTGTGCATTAGACAATGGAAGGAAAACAAGAGTCCCTGGTAGATCATACAGCTATGTGAACGCTTCTATTTAAAACTGCCTAGGGCTTCCCCATGGCTCAGCAGTACAAAACCTTCCTGCGATGCAAGAGACACAGGAAGGGTGGGTTTGATCCCTGGGTGGGGAAGATCCCTTGGAGGAGGAAATGGCTACCCAATCCAGTATTCTTGCCTGGAGAATCCCATGGACAGAGGAGCCTGATAGGCTACAGTCCATGGGGTGGCAAAGAGTCAGGCATGACTGAGCGTGAGCATGAGAAAGTAATTCAATATTTTTTCAAAGAATTCTAATATTTTCATTTTTTAGCCTAGTGGAAATGAAGAGTGATCTAGAGCAGGTATCTTATCCTTATTTTAGTGCTGTAGAAATGGAAATACCATGAAAAGAAGAGACTTGTCTGTCATTTACAAGTAATTAGTGGCCTATTTTACATATGAGATTAACCTAAATGGCATATTTTTTTCTACTTTTCTCCTTTATGATTCCACATCCATGTTATTAAAGACTCTTAAATTTCATTTTCTTACAGATCTAATTTATTATCCCATTTACTACTCATTACTGTCCATGATTTGTCAGCTCCCTGGAATGCTTGCTTAGGTGTTTTCCAGGCTTCTGTAAACGGGCTGTTTGGGGCCCTCTTCCCACAGCACCCTCCTCTCACTCTGCTTATTTCTTGTCATCCTCATCAGGGTTCCATCCTGGGGCCCCTTCTGATTCCCACAGAGCCCTGTGCTCATTGCTCAGCTCTCATTTGCTGGCTTCAGGTTTTTGGGTGTTTTACCAGCTGTGTTGCTTCCGTCTGCATGTCTCAGCAAGCTCCAGCCTATCAGGGGTATGGATTTCAGATCCTCTGTCAGATGCCCAGAAGAGTATAAACCTGCAGGAGGCAGAGTGTTTAGAGAGTCTGTTAAATACCACAGAAAAGAAAAGGGAATGATTTTACTTTGGAAAAAGAAGAAATGATGGTTGGAGACCATATGTGGTTTTTTTTTTTTAATTTTTTAAAATTAATTTGTTTGGAGTACAATTGCTTTTTTTTAATTAATTTTTATTGGAGAATGATTGCTTTCCCACCCCCACCCCACCCTGTCATGCTACACAGCATGTGGGATCTTAGTTCCCAGACCAGGGATGGAACCTGCACCCCTTGGCTTTGGAAGGGTGGTGTCTTAACCACTGGACCACCAGGCAAGTTCCATCTGTTTATTTCTTGAATGGAGTTCTGTCCTTAATTCCAGATAACATTATGAATTTTAATGTGCTTTAACATTACCACTAGATTTCCTTCTATTTGTTCCAACTCCCTTGAGGTAGTCCATAAACATGATCTTGGTAAGTGTTGTCATCAAATGTTAGTAAACAATTTCTGCAAGAACAGAATTTGCCTCTTTAGTAATATGTAGAAGCTATAAACATCCTGGTAATAGCATGATTTGTTTGGGCACTTTATATTTGAGAATAGTTATAACCATTAGGTAAGTGTAGTCCTGTTTTAAAAAATATAGCAAAACACATGTGTAGTTAACTCTCAGTTACGCGTATGTCGTGTATCCATTGTAGACTGCATCCATCTGCTTTGCTCTAGACGGAGAGAATTTGCAACTGAGTGTATGTATGTGTCCACATGCGAAAAATATTCTTGGTATTATTTTGGAAGTAACAAGGCCTCTCTACTTAGTGGAAAATATTAGGATTATCAGAGTAAAATTCCCTGTGTGTTTAGTGTACATGATCATTCAGTAGAAATTGAGTAGGTCCACAGTCATTTAAAAAGCTGTCATTTAAATCTTTCCATTTGAAATTTCATTTCATATACAGATGCCATACGGTTGTAAATTTGTTGATTAAATTAAGGTTTTTGCATTTTTCTCATGAGTAGCAAACTTAGCTACTAAGCAAAAGGGATTTAATGTGTGCAGATGTTATACCACAACAAAGCTGAGTCAGCATTTCCTAACTCTTAAAAAGAATTTGTAAAGGAAATGGGCTCACCAAGCTGTGGGTCTATAATATTTTTATTGATAAAGTACACAGGCAATGTACTGGCTTTACTGTTGGAGTCTAATGACTATTGTGAGAAAAGTGGGGATATTTGTTAGCAATTCTTGAAGTGGGAGTTAACAGCATTAGTGTAAAATGATCTGCGGATTGTGTTGTGAACCTAGTATAGATTACTAATTTAAAAAAATAGACTGGGAGCACGGTTGGTGAACCAGGGGATGCCCGTGATGTCTTAGATGAAGCGACAATCCTCCCTAGCAGAAAGATCAAATGGATCATGGTAACTGGCTGAGGGCCATGGGCCTCTTGAACAAGTCTGTTCTGTTCTGGAAACCAAAAGTGCCCTTCTTTATCTTTGCATACATTTTACTGTCATGTCCTCTTCTTCAGACTGTGCTGTCTCTACTTCTTAGGGATTGGAAATCCATGCTGAAGTCACTTTTCATTAGAATTTGATCATCTGCATTTGTATGAGATGGATGTAGGGATCTTTGGCAGGTGGGAGGCGGGAAAAAAATTGTCATCCCTCTAAAATACCTATTATGGAAAAAAAAAAAAACAGGACAGAATGCAAAGGAAACAGAGGTAGCAGGAAAAAAAGGAGCAGAGAAGAGCTGTGAATAATGCTCATTTATTTCGAATAAACATATTTTAAAAAGTGAAAAAAAAAAGAATAAAAGGCTACAGATTAACACCTTCATTTAGAGTAGTTCTGTACCTTGGAGTATTGAAAGGGTTATTGCATTTCTAAAGTAAGCTTACATCCAGAAAGTTGCGTCAGTGACAAAGGAACTCAAGAACTGCATGATAAAAATCATCAATTAGTTTAAAAATGTTTCATGCCAGGGTGCACTCAACACCCTGACACCGGGTAGAGTGGTAGTGAAGACTGTCAGGCTGCAGGATAACACTGCTTACCTTCTTTACAGTTGTGACTGTCAGCTTTTCTTCTTGACACAGCGCTATTTTTGTTGTCTTGACTATATCTGAGGACAGACTCTAAGTAAAGGATTTCTGGAATTCCACAAATTCTGGTAAAGAAGGCCTCTTCTTGGGGCCTTGGCAGTTGGATGACAGCATCCTAGGAGGCTCGCATGGGGCCAGGGACACCAGCCCCTTGGATAATCGGGTAGGGGCCAGCTGGATTTAGGAATCACCTGCAGTGTTTACACTTCTCCCAAGGGGGAAATGGGCCTGGCAGGAAGGAAAAGGGGGCCTGAAAGGGAATGTTGAACAGCTGTTTTCCATCTTCCCTGAAGAAAAAGAAGAGGAAATCGACTTACAGCAGGCATCAAGAGGGATTTATGCTAAATACAGGGAAGTTTTTCTGAATGTTTTAACCTTTAGAATGGATTTATGAAGGAGGCCTTTGAGTTCTTCTCTGTTTAGAAAGGTTTAAGTGAGGTTGTCTAGGAGGGATGTTAGCATTTGTCTTCTGGGGTTCTAATTTTATGGCTGCTGCTTATCTGGATTTGAAAATCTTGGAAATTAAAAGTGACTTAATTATGTGAATGTAGAAGATATGGTGAGATTTAGTGTTTGAAATAAAGTTGTCTATAGTTTCTACTTAGCATTTTTATTTATTAGAGCAAAGTATTAATATTTGCTAACTGGTTAAATATTGATCATGCATAAGATTGCTTCAGCGTTTCATTCAAATACACATTACAGTGTCTGAAAGCCCTTCTCCTCTAGCTCAATCTATTTTCTCCTCAAACGGATCACTTTCCGCTACATTTCTTTTTTATTTTAGAAAATCTTTTTTTTAAAAAAGGGCTTGGCAGCAGATTGTGGTGTTCCATTTGGACTTTGAGTAATATCTTTTACATTTCTCTACCCCATTTTTATAGTGGAACTAGACTGGCAACAGTGGTCACATGAATGTATGGGGCATTCATTAGCCATGTGGTCAAAACATAGAGGTTGCCCATGTCAGAAAGAGCTTGGAAACTTCGCTTGTATTCCAGACCTCTTAACAGCAGTATTTTTGGTTAAAAAGAATGGCATGTATAGAAACAGAACGTGAGCTTTGTTTCATTTTTGTTCAGGAAAATAGACTCTAGTAGAATTAATTTGTGGTTTCAGGCCAATGGTCATGCTTTTTCACGGTAATAAAATTAGGCAGGACTTAAGATGTAATCATCTTAAAAGCATGTTCATACTGATGCTGCTAAAGGTGTTAGAAAACAGACTCAGCCAATATTGGGTCAGTGGGTTTGGGGGGTGCCAAGAACAGGAGCCCAACAATGTCAATGTCTTAGGCAGCTGAAAAGGAATGTTTCCACTTAGTTTTACAGTCCATAGTTTTAAAGCAATTTTGAAATGTTTTTCACAGTTACCTTTCTCAGAGGAAACTGATTTCTTAGAATCACTGAAAAGCCTGCAGAGTTAACCAGTTAAAGTGTCTTTGGCTGTCTCCCTTAGGTATGAGGTTGATTTCTTCTTTTTTCCTCTATTTTGAATGTAAGTCTTTCACAAGTTAGAGCATGTTGGTTCTAATGAGAACCCAGGCGAAATAGAGAGCAGAATAATAATTGACCTATTACTTTTATCCAATAGTTCAGTTTATCATTTCTTAAACTTTAGTGTAAAAATTTAAGATCCACTTTTTTTCTCTTAAGGAAACCAGTATTGTTCAGATTGGATTCATCCTGTTAATCACATGCTCTGTTAGGGTTCCAAGCTTTTCAGCATCAATAGTTTTTAGATTTACTGTACTTGCATAGAGTTATTCTAAATAAAATTCAAATTAACAAATGGTATTTGAGTATCTGCTATAGGAACTTAAAAAAATCAGTTTCACCTCAACTTGTTAAATGTAATCTGACAAGTTTTAGAGTAAGTTGGGCCACTTTCAATATCTCTTTCTTGGGGAAGAAATGTGTTGGCAGTATTTATACTACTAAATTGCCATAAAATGATAAATCCTGTGCCTAAAGAAGTTGAATGGAGTTAGCAGTATTCGGGTGGTTATGTAACAGACCCTTCTTTGTGTGCTTACACCGTTTTTTCTTGTTGGTGAAGCCACTGAAGTTTGGTTCAGTGATTGCAAGTTTTAGAAAAGATAAATCTGTGTTACCAGGAATGAATGCTTTGATATATAACTTTTTCCAGTGTACTTTTGAACCTGAGAGTCAGATGAAAGAACGTTCTACTTTAGCGATAGAAATACTGAAAGGATTTAGTCATTCAGCAAGTACTTGCCAGGTACTTCATGTTTGAGGGGACGTCTGGTTGGAGCCGAAGCGGGGCAGCATGCAAAAAAAAAAAAAAAAGACATGGATTCCAGCCTTCAGGGGCTATAAAGTCTGGTTGGAGAAGGATAACTGAGTATGAAAGTTTATGAGAACAATTAAGTGTTAAACAGACAAATCCTTGCAACAGGATTGCAGGAAGAAAGATGTCTGTGAGGGTTACGTGGGCGAAGAATACTCTGCAAGGAGGGGAAAATGAACTGCACCTCAGAGGATTTTATGCCAAAAGGGGGAGGAGAGAAAGCCTTGCAAGCACAGCCACCAGCTAAGCAAAGGCGCAGGAAGAGGAGTGAGCTAAGGAGTGGGGTAGCTGCCAGGTCAAGGAGAACTTAGAAAAATCATGCGAATTCCCTTATCTCCCTTCATGACAGTCTCTCTCCTATCTTCTGTACCTTCTTCATGAATTCTTTCCTTGTTTTCTGCAAATATTTTTGAAGGCCTGTGTTGCACATAATCATTTGTGCATGGCACCATAGGAAGACAAGAAGATCTAAGGGGATCTAAGATCCCTGCCTCCCAGCAGCTTATACCTGAGCAGGTGAGATCTGTCTCAGAGCCCTTTTGGATTCAGAGAGGACTGAAACAATAAATGTGAGAAAAGGAGAAAACAAGTATCTTCAAGTAACTCAGTGTGCATGTTATTAGTACTGAGTGTATTAATTAGTGGAGATAGTTAAAGACAGTTATAGATGGATATCTATAGACATTCTTCTTGATCCCTTTTTAAGACCCAGTTCAGTTGCCCCTCAGTGCATCCATTCTTCTTCAACTCAGTTGGAAGTATTGATTTCTAAAAATTTCAGTAGTACTTTGTAATTCTCATATAATTCTTTTTCTTTTGGCCTGTAGGATCTTAGCTCCCCAACCTGGGATCAGACCCATGCCCCCTGCAATGGCAGCTCAGAGTCCTAACTATTGGACTGTCAGGGAATTTTCTTACTTCCTTTTTCTTTAGTGGTTTGTGTAGATATTTTCTTTGTTTTACCATTTTATAAAAGGGCAGGTGCACTTTCTTGGTTGGCATCTTTCCTGAATTCCCAAAGAGTATTGAGCAATGCATGTATGGGGCCATAGGAGAGGGCACTTGTGGATAGAGTTGCTAGGGAATGCTTCGTAGATAGCACTGTGCTTTTTGAGAAAGGTATGAGGTTGATGTGGAGCAGGTGAAGGAACCTTCAGAGAGGGTAACAGCAGGAATCAAGGATAAAATATGAGTCGTGCTCAAGCAAGGATGAGCAGTTAAGCGTGAAGGGAGAGTTTGTGTGGGGAGGAAGTGAATGCTAATGTTGAAGAGACGGGCCAGAACTAGACTGTGGAAGCTCTTGGAGGAGAAAATTGTTATTTCTGCTGTGGGAAATAGAGGCTCTTGAGTAGGAAAGTGGTTATGATGGTGGTGACTTATTTAATTTGGAAGGACCTTGAGAGTTTACAAAGATAGTTATTTCATGGGTAATACTATCAGACTGCATGGGTTTATATCTTAGCCCCTTCACTTTCTGTGTGACCTGACTGGTAAAGAATCTGCCCGCAATGTGGGAGACCTGGGTTCAGTCTCTGGGTTGAGAAGATCCCCTGGAGAAGGGAAAGGCTACCCACTCCAGTATTCTGGCCTGGAGAATTCCATGGGCTATATAGTCCATGGGGTTGTAAAGAGTCTGACACTACGAGCGACTTCCACTTTCACTTTTCTCTTCTTTACTATTCTACTGTGCCTCGGTTTCCTCAGCTGTGAAAAGGGGACGATATTAGTATCTGTGTTATGGCATTGTGAAGATTAAATGAGTTAACCCATGTGAACTACCTAGATAGTTCCTAGTATTTGGTAAGCACTATATATGTTTATTGTTTATAGCAGCCTTTGGTGTTCAGTTCAGTTCAGTCGCTCAGTCGTATCCGACTCTTTGCGACCCCATGAATCGCAATACGCCAGGCCCCCCTGTCCATCACCAACTCTCGGAGTTCACTCAGACTCATGTCCATTGAGTCCATGATGCCATCTAGCCATCTCATCCTCGGTCATCCCCTTCTCCTCCTGCCCCCAATCCCTCCCAGCATCAGGGTCTTTTCCAATGAGTCAACTCTTCGCATGAGCTGGCCAAAGTACTGGAGCTTCAGTTTTAGCATCATTCCTTCCAAAGAAATCCCAGGGTTGATCTCCTTCAGAATGGACTGGTTGGATCTCCTTGCAGTCCAAGGGACTCTCAAGAGTCTTCTCCAACACCACAGTTCAAAAGCATCAATTCTTCGGCGCTCAGCCTTCTTCACAGTCCAACTCTCACATCCATACATGACCACAGGAAAAACCATAGCCTTGACTAGACGGACCTTAGTCGGCAAAGTAATGTCTCTGCTTTTGAATATACTATCTAGGTTGGTCATAACTTTTCTTCCAAGGAGTAAGCGCCTTTTAATTTCATGGCTGCAGTCACCATCTGCAGTGATTTTGGAGCCCAAAAAAACAAAGTCTGACACTGTTTCTACTGTTTCCCCATCTATTTCCCATGAAGTGATGGGGCCAGATGCCATGATCTTCATTTTCTGAATGTTGAGCTTTAAGCCAACTTTTCCACTCTCCTCTTTCACTTTCAACAAGAGGCTTTTTAGCTCCTCTTCACTTTCTGCCATAAGGGTGGTGTCATCTGCATATCTGAGGTTATTGATATTTCTCCCGGCAATCTTGATTCCAGCTTGTGTTTCTTCCAGTCCAGCGTTTCTCATGATGTACTCTGCATAGAAGTTAAATAAGCAGGGTGACAATATACAGCCTTGACGTACTCCTTTTCCTATTTGGAACCAGTCTGTTGTTCCATGTCCAGTTCTAACTGTTGCTTCCTGACCTGCATACAGGTTTCTCAAGAGGCAGGTCAGGTGGCCTGATATTCCCATCTCTTTCAGAATGTTCCACAGTTCCTGTCTCTTATACACATCTCCTCTGTCGTCCCCTTCTCCTCCTGCCCCCAATCCCTCCCAGCATCAGGGTCTTTTCCAATGAGTCAACTCTTCGCATGAGGTGGCCAAAGTACTGGAGCTTCAGCTTTAGCATCATTCCTTCCAAAGAAATCCCAGGGTTGATCTCCTTCAGAATGGACTGGTTGGATCTCCTTGCAGTCCAAGGGACTCTCAAGAGTCTTCTCCAACACCACAGTTCAAAAGCATCAATTCTTCGGCACTCAGCCTTCTTCACAGTCCAACTCTCACATCCATACATGACCACAGGAAAAACCATAGCCTTGACTAGACGGACCTTAGTCGGCAAAGTAATGTCTCTGCTTTTGAATATATACTATCTAGGTTGGTCATAACTTTTCTTCCAAGGAGTAAGCGTCTTCTAATTTCATGGCTGCAGTCACCATCTGCAGTGATTTTGGAGCCCAAAAAATAAAGTCTGACACTGTTTCTACTGTTTCCCCATCTATTTCCCATGAAGTGATGGGGCCAGGTGCCATGCCTTTGGTGTAGATATAATAAAAATTACGATCCTTACTTTAGAAATGGAATGAAGCCTGGAGTGCTGCAGTCCAGGGGGTTGCAAAGAGTTGGACACGACTTAGTGAACAACAACAATTTTAGGAATGAGAACATTGTAGGACTAGGACTGCGTATAGTTTATTAGGGCTGCTGTAACAAAGTACCTCCACTTGAGTGGCTCACACAACAGAAATCTATTGTCTCACAATTCTGTGAGGCTAGAAGTCCAAAATGCAAGCATCAGCAGGATTGGTTCCTTCTAAGGCCGAGAGAACCAGCTCCATGCCTTTCTCCCAGCTTCTGGTGGTTTCTGTCTGTCTTCAGTGTTCCTTGGCTTGTGGACTCTTCACCCTGATCTCGCGCTGCATCTTGTCATGGCATTCTCCCTGTTGATGCATTTCTGTCATCAAACTGCCCCTTTTTATAAAGATAACCATCGTATTGGATTAGGAGCCCATCCTACTCCAGTAAGCCCATCTTAACTTAATTATAATTGTTATATCTTAATTATATCTGCGGTTTATTTGGACCCTGTTTCCAAATAAGGTCATATTTTGAGGCCTTGGGTATTAAAACTCCAACATAGGAATTTTTTAGGACCCAATTCAACCCATTACTGATTTCAAGTTAGACCTTTTGAGTCTGCTACACTATGCCATGACATGCCTGAAGGCCTGTAGAAAAGAGGAGGCCTCTGTGCTTTTATACGGGAAATAAGTAATGAGCTATCCGTGGCTCTTCTGCCTCCTCTTCGTCTGGACTTGCACTGTTTCCTGAACAGCAGTGGACACATTGTGGATGGTTGGCCTTGGATATTTGTGTGCTCCCTAAGTCCTGAAAAGATTTTTTGCCTTTCTTCTGTCTTTCCAGGATGGCACCCTCCATGCCTTCTTTCCATTTAAGATTAGAGATAAAGATATTAAGGTAAGTTTGAAAGTGAAGTCACTCAGTCGTGTCTGACTCTTTGCAACCTGGTAGACTGCAGCCCACCAGGCTCCTGTGTCCATGGGATTCTCCAGGCAAGAATACTGGAGTGGGTTGCCATTTCCTTCTCCAGGGGATCTTCCTGACCCAGGAATTGAACCGAGGTCTCCCACATTGCAGGCAGATGCAGGCAGACACTTTAACCTCCGAGCCACCTGGATAATTTCAATTTTCTCTGTAAATTTGGATGATATGCTACTGTCCCCAAATATAAGTGATAAAGGAAGAATTGAATACTTTTGAAAAGAGGCAAAAATCTAATGTTTCAGAATAAGGATTTTGCTGAGGAGTTAATTGAAAATGAGTGAGTAGATATGCAGCTGTGAGGTAAGATAGAAATTGATGCCTCTGGGCTTCCCAGGTGGTGCTAATGGTAAAGAATCTGCCTTCCAGTGCAGGAGATGTAAGAGATGTGGGTTTGATCCCTGGGTTGGGAAGATCCCCTGGAGAAGGGAATGGCAACCCACTCCAGTATTTTTGCCTGGACAATCCTATGGACAGAGGAGCTTTGGGGACTACAGTCCACAGCATTGCAAAGAGTCACACATGACTACATGTGCATGCACACAGGTTTTAGTAGGGTTGAGTTTCCCAAATCACCGAGAGGTTGAGAAATATTTCAAAACAATAGAATGACCCATGAAGATTAAAAAGAGGACAGAGACAAATAATGATTGCAAGAGATGAATGCACCAGGAGAGTCACCCCTGACGAGTCACTGAGAAAACTAAGGTGGCCCCAGGAACAGAAGTTCCCATCTTGCTTGTGGGTTGGGGAGAATGGCTTTCAGCCTCCATAGAGAGCGCAATAGAGGATGTATCGCTGAAAGAGTCAAAATTACTTCACAGACTCTTTACTTTGGAGCATCTTAAGTGCCATCTCTGCCCATTTAACTCAGGAATTGACCTGGCAAATGGTCATCTAGTCTCCACATTCATGTAGGACAGACATGAAAAGAAGGTCTAAGAAATAACAATAGTACAAGAGGAGTTTTCTCCAGCATGGATGAAGAGAATTCCTTCAGGTTTGACCAAAAGAAATAGCTAGGTAGAATCTGGCCATGAGCAGAGATGGGGTGAAATGAGTAGGGTGGATATGAGAGGTGTTATTCCTAGTTTAAGAGATACAAAGAATGGGGCTACCACTACCAGAGTAGAATGCTAAAGTCAGAAAAGAATGCAGTAAATTCACCGATATGAGGATATAGACACCAAGTTAAATGTTCATGACCTGGAACATACAGACACAAACATTAAATATCTGGCAGTTTCAGGCTCTGAGTTGGGCTATTTCTGGCAGGAAAATGTGTTTTGGCCTGTGAATCTGTCACCATCAATTCAGAAATTATTGTCTTATTCTTCACAGCATGCATGGTCTCCACTGTCTAGTAACATATCTCCTCAAAAATTGTTTCTTGTAGTAATGTTTTATAGACCGAACTATAAAAACTGTCACAAGAAGTTTTTAAGCACAAAATAATAGGAATAATGTAGATGTGAAAGGAAGAATAATTAATTAGAAAGCACCCTTTTCTTTTCTTTTGACATCTCTGCATCAAAGAAATGTTGGCAGTACAGAGGATTTTTTTAAAAAAATTTCCAGTAGCATCGACATATATACGCTATCATGTGTAAAACAGATAGCCAGTGGGAAGTGCTGTATAGCACAGGGAGCTCAGCCTGGTGTTCTGTGATGACCTAGAGGGGTGGAGTGGAAGGGAGACTCAAGAGGAAAAGAATATATATATATATATATAATTAATGTTCATTCACATTGTTGTAGGGCAGAAACCAACACACATTACAGAGCAATTATCCTCTAATTTAAAATAAAATATCCAAATAATAGCAATAATAAAACCTTTATAACAAACCATTATGTTATGATAATCTTTGGGAATGTAGTTAAAAGAAGGGACATGAAGGAAATTTAAATTTCAAAACAAGATCCTCAGTGAAAGTCTTAGCATATGCAGTCATCCTGCATGAAGGAAGGCCTGGCTGGTCTGAGCTTGAGGAGAAAGGGGAGGAGCAGAATGTCTAATCCCATGCAAAAGGGGCTGAAAATTTTGATGTGACATTTAGGAGAAAACTCTGAGGAAACCCATGAAAACTACTCGTGGAATATTGGGAAACAGCAGGGAATCCTCAAAGAGTGGACTGTGGTCAGAGGCAGGCCAGGCACGTTGACCAGGACATGGTGGGCTTGGGGGTACAGAAGCCAACCACAGTCAAGGGTATATGTGGGGCTTTGCCTGAGTGAGGGTTGGAAGGGCGCTGGGCAGAGGGCAGCTCTCAGTCAACTCTGTTATTAATAATCACACTCAGTAGTGTTTTAAGGTTCAGGCATTGTAATATATTTTACCTACAGGAGTTTTACTCAAAAGATCTTTATTTCTTCTTTTTATGTAGTTGTATTTATATAGTTATCTAACTATATGTTTAGTTATCTCTGAGTATTTAAAGTTTTGCATCTTAAACACGTTCATTAAATTCATCAATTCCATAAATATTCTGTTTCTTAAGTGCTGGGCATGTTTAGGGGGTGGGGATATAGCAAAAAGCAAAGTACCCTCATGGAGCTTACATTCTAGAGGGGGAAGCCAGGCACACACAAAAAATAAGTAGGTTGTATAGTAATTAGAGAGTTATAAGTGCCATGAAGGAAAATAAAACCAGAAGGGAGTTTAGGGAGTGATGGTGGTTAAACGTGGTAAGGATGTAACTTAGATGAGATGGTCACATCTGGCCTCACTGAGAAAGTGACATTGAGCAAATACTTAAAGGAAGTGAGGGAGCAAGCCATGTAGATGTCTGGGGGAGGAACAAACTCACAGGCAGTGGCAGGGAGCGCCCACATGTGTATAAGGATAGCAAGGAGGCCATGTGACTGGGAGGGAGAAGAGGGGGAGAGTTGTAGGATGTGGAGACTCCACAACAGCTCCACATAATGACTTGAGAGCTATTGGTGGTACCTTGGGACTTCCCAGGTAAGGCAGTGGTAGGGAATCCTCCTGCCAATGGAGGAGACCCAGGAGATGCAAGTTCAATCCCTGGGTTGGGCAGATCCCCTGTAGGAGGAAATGACAGCCCACTCCAGTATTCTTGACTGGCAAATCCCACAGCCACCGGAGCCTGGCAGACTACACGGGTTCTTGAAGAGTCAGACATGACCTGCGCAACTGAGCAAGCACGCATGTTGGTACTTCGGTGCTGACTCTGAATGAGATGGGAAACCTTTGGAGGGTTTTAACCAGAGTGGTGACATAATCTGAGTTATGGTTGAACAGGTCAGCTCTGGCTCCTGTGTCGAGAATGACCACTGGAGGTGAGGGCGAAGACAGGGAGACTAGTTTGGGAGCTATTGCAGCAATTTGGGCAAGACATGATGTGGCTTAGGCTGTTACGGTGGTGGCAAAAGTGGCTGGATTCTGGAGGTATTTTGAGAATGGAGCCAACAGAATTTGCTGATGGTTTGAATATGGAGACAGAGCAGGGAAAGGAAGGAAGGGAGTTTGGGCCTGAATTTCTGGCAGGATTGATTGCCAGTAACTGAAACTGAGATGGGGAAGTCTGAGACGGCAGTGCCTGCGTCTTTGGGTTAATTACATCTCTGTATCTTTGTTCTACAAACCAAGTCTGTGGTATTCTGAGTTTTGATTATGATTCATAGGAGGACATTTGGAAAGTACTCAGGGATTTAATGCCAAGGAACTATGATCCGTGAGACAAAAAAATGACGATGAGAACAAAAGTACACATAAAAATGTTTGAGAATGTGAAGACAGCAAAAAAAAAAGTAGAAGATTAAAAAATGGAAGAATGCTTAAATACAAGTAAGAGATGAAAAAGAACTGTGTATAGTGTTCAAAGCATCACTCCACACGTACCATCCAATAAGTGACATTTTAATTTTAAACAAATGAACTGGAATGGTATGTTTAGTGCCAGCAAATTACTTCCTAGTGAAAGTCTTCTAAGCTTTTCCACCTAATATTATGTATTTCATTTTTAGACAATATCTAAAGCTTTTAAGGCATTTAATACTAAGTCCAGTATTCTGCTGTGTCCTTTACTTCAACAGCAACATCCTTGGACACAGTCATTTTGGGGGCTTTAAAATGGAACAATATCAGAAGTTGAGTAAGGAGAAAGAGTTGGTGAAAAGTATCATGACATTTTCTTATGTAAAGGGACAAAGTGCTATGGCAAGACTTTCAGAATTCTAACAGAAATTTAGATCATTGAACTAAAAAGGAGGTCAGGAAGTTCCCCAAGACCACGGTTGGGCTCACTGATTCACTAGAAGGACTCAAAAAGCTGTTAAAATTGTGGTTATAGTTTAACACAGCCAAAGGAGAGAGACTGAAATCAGCGAAGAGAAGAGGCGCACGGGGTGACGTCTAGGAGGACCCGGGCACAGGCTTCCACTGTCCTCTGCTAATGAAGTTCCACTCCTGGCAAGAATATGTGACAGCACTCCCAAAGAGTTGCCAGCCAGGGGAGCTCACTTGAGCCTTGGCATTCAGGAAGCTTGTAACGCCTGCATGACTGACTTTAGCTATTCAGATGCTGGTCCCCCAGAGCAAAGACAGTTCATTGTGAATCCCATTGTTAGTATAAACTGTCCGATCTTAATAGTACCACATGGCCCAAGGCCTCAGACACCCAAAAATCCTCTTTATCACATAGAATATAAAGAGAGCTCAGAACTCATCTCCATGAAGACATGGGCCAGTCCTTTCTTAGAAATGTGTAGGATTTGAGTTAACCCTTTCCTGCATAGGTAGGTAGGGCTTTGAACATGGTATTAGTGCTTCCTAGAGTCATTATCATTAGAGGGTCAATTTATAGGACCTAATGCTGAAGGAGATGATATAAGGACATATTCTAAATATGCATAGTTTTAGGTAAATAGGTAAATGGATGAACCAGAGTAGATTATGTATGAGAAGTTAAATGTATTTTGTGGTACTTTGCCTGAAAAATATATAATTGTTGTCATGACTTAGCCCACAGAAGTTTGCAGATATTGGGCTAGAAAAGTAGAGGCATTGACCTCCAAGTATGTGGCATTGATTGGAGTTAGGAAAGAGGTAGAAAGGAGGGAGGGTAGCCTGGAAGTTGATGTTGAGGCAGAAGAATTGACTCATGCAACTCATGCAGCTATGGAAGCTGATTGTCTGCAAGCTAGAACCCAGGAAAGGTTGATGGTATAAGTTCCAATCTAAGGGCAGGAGGAGATGATGTCCATGCTCATCAGTAAGGCAGAGAGAAAGGGAGGGAGTGGGAGGGAAGAGGGGATTTCTCCCTTCCTCTGCCTTTTTGTTCTATTCAGATCCTTAGTGAATTGAACAAGACTCACCTCCATTTGAAACAGCAATCTGCTTTACTCAGTCTACCACTTCTAATGCTAATCTCTTCAGGAAACCTTTCACAGACACAACCAGAAATAACATTTCACCAAATATCTGAGCACTGTATGGCTGCAGTCAGATTGACACATAAAAGTAACCATCACAGGTGCTAAGTAAAGAAGTCTTATATCTCAAAAATCGAAGGAGGAGATTTGGTTACAGAATTAAAGATACTTATATCCACAAATTCAAAGAATTACATTGCTAACTGAAAATTAATATATAATGCCATTTATGACTGCCCTGGTGGCTCAGACAGTAAAGCGTCTGCCTTCAATGTGGGAGACCTGGGTTCAATCCCTGGGTTGGGAAGATCTCCTGGAGAAGAAATGGCAACCTACTCCAGTACTGTTGCTGGAAAATCCCATGGACGGAGGAGGAGTCCGGTAGGCTACAGTCCATGGGGTTGCAAAGAGTCGGACAAGACTCAGCAACTTCACTTTCTTTCACTTTCATGGGAAGTAGAAAATGTATTTCAATCAAACATAAGATTTAAAAATCTAAGTTCAGAAGTAAGGTTTTCCTCTTTAAATTTCAAGACTGTTGTTTCTATGTTTAGGATATTTTTCTGACTAGGTGAGCACATATACAATCAGAATGGTTTATCAGTAAGCTTTATCTCTGTATAAAATTTGGTTGGCAAAGAAATGTATTAAATGTAGAAACTTTTTTTCTCCTCACATGTGTTCAGTTACTTGGAATGTGTAGCCTCAAAGTTATAAATGTGCCATTGAGCAGGAAGAAAGACCAACTTATTGGCATCAAATACTTCATATTTGTCAAAATATTTGGTATTTGTAGGCTTTTGAAGACTCTACAAGGTTATGAATACATGGTTCATTGTACCTATTTTAAAAATAACCTTCTGTGAGTGATGGTTTGTGAGCACTTCCTCCTGGTGTCATGGCGCGCTTTCTCTCACGTGGACTAACCTTGGTGTTCCTATTGACAAGATGCTGACAACTGCTAGCATTTGTTGAACACTTTCTAAATCCCAGTGACCCTTTTAATGCCTGAAGCTAATTTAAGATCACAGAAACCCTGAGAGGAGTGTATCATTTTATCCATTTTACAGAGGAGGAAACAGGAGGATCGCTAAGGATGTGGTGGTGCGGGGATTCAAACTCTTAAGTCTGGCTCCTGCTTGTGCCCTCAGTCACCAGTCGGGTTCTGAGGTGAATGATGAGAACTCGCATTTTAGGGGAACCCTTACCAGAAAGTGTTAATTACTTTATAGGTGTTATGTCATTTAATCTCCCAACCAGCCCGTGAGACAAGTACCACTGTCCTCTTCATTTTAAGTAGGGGAATTGGTTTAGCTTGCCCACAGTCACACAGCGGTGAAAAAGCCCCTCTGACCCCTGGGCCAGCCTTCTTAACTGCCTCACCAGTCTGCCCTTATGAATCTGTGGCAGGAAGAAAATTTTTCCTTTAGTTTTCATGGACATTTCCTGGTTTAAATTAACCGTTATTTGAAACTGTATGAGGTTATATTTAGCTCTTGGCTTCATTATCTTTATCCCTCTTCTTTACATGCTTTATGCTTTTAGTCAATTATGCCAGAAAATAGTGTTTTCATGTTTAAAGCTATTGCTGAGAAAGTCAAAGCTAGTTTTTGAGACTCTTCTAGAAAAATCTTTGATTGCGAAAAATTTTAAACACAAAAAGGATTGCTAATTTTCTTTGGGGCCAGGTACAATAAGTTAAATAAATTGCTTTGGACTAAGGGAGAAATTTTACCTTGTAGCCTCATGCCTAATATAGTTTCTAGGTTTATAGCTGCTCAATACATAGCTGAATTAATGAATAAATACAAAAAAGTCTTACTCCCAGTATAGGTAGGGAATTGGTATTCCAATTCTGGAAAACAATACAGTGGAAAACTTAAAATACATAAGCTACCACTTTTTAAAAGATTCAGAATGCCAAAAAAGAAATACACTTAATTATACTAAGATCTGCTGAAGAAGGGATAGGCTACCCACTTCAGTATTCTTGGGCTGCCCTGGTGACTCATCTGGTAAAGAATCTGCCTGCACTGTGGGAGACCTGGGTTCCATTTCTGGGTTGGGAAGATCCCCTGGAGAAGGGAGAGGCTACCCACTCCAGTATTCTGGCCTGGAGAATTCCATGGACTGTACAGTCCATGGGGTCACAAAGAGTTGGACACAACTGAGTGACTTTCACTTTCATACTTAGCATTAGATTATTCTGAAAATAATGTAAAAATAAAAAATTCTGAAAATAGGATATTGTCATCCCATGTCATCATTAAGAAAATGCATTAAAACTGTAACTAGTACCAATCAGAAGATATCCAACTGTTACACTGCTAGATAAACTAGAATTTACTTATAGCTTGTCTTAGAAGTATAAAACCATTTCATTTTCTCTTTGAGCATTTTTGCAGATAAAATTCAGTACTCTAATAGTCTAATCAGTGACTTTGTAGATACTTCTCTCCCCCACTCTTATCCTGTTCTCTCTTTGCCTCCATGAAAATTTTACTTCCTCTTTGCTTTCTGTAGGATAATCACTCTCTCAAAAGCAGAATCTTAATGGTTTTTAGTTTTGTAGGAATGCGTAGCAGGCAAAACTCTCCGCCTGAATTATACCTTCAGTTTGATAGCCACTAAATTACTCAAACAAAAGCCTGCAGTGCATGCTAGATGGAGATTTCAGATTTGATGCCAGAAAATATGTATGACCATTTAAAAATATAACCCAGCTTAATTCTTCTTCTTTTATAAAGAAGTTATACAGTTACTGTTGTTGATGTTGCAAAGACGTGAACTTCAGAGAAAATGTGGAATGAGAAAACGTGGAATCTTCTAAACAACTTTCCTAAAGACACATGGAAATTTTCTTTCACTGTACAGGGCTGCACTTAACTTACAGACCTAACCTAAAGTTTCTCCAGCGTTGAGTGTGAAGGGGGTGAACACCATTATTATACACAGTGTGGTTTTGCTCTGTGGGTTCAGGGTTATGATTACTCCCTCAGTAGTTTGTGTAAATTCTTGGGGTTCCGTATGTTATAATTTCATATTGTGGACTTTTGTTTGGAAATGACTTTTTGGGGAGATATATTTCATTTCACCCTTAAATAAGGAAACAGTAAGCCGTCAGTAAAAAAAGAACTTTCATTTTGATTAAGAGTGCTTGGTTTTTAAATTTTTCTTTCTTGAGTGAGTCCATAGGCTTTACACATCAGGGAGTATAATTTTAGGGAATGATTGTATGGTACCCAAACCATATGTTTTCTTAGCATTTGATATATTTAAGAATAATGTTAGATTTATTTCGCTACAAAAGTCTACCAAGGACCTATAAGGTTTTATTTTGATATTAAGGAAAAATAATTTTTAAAATTATCCTAATGATGCATTTAAAAAATTGAAATAGAAAAGCAAGGAGAACTTTAAATACATATATATATTCTACTTAAAACATATGGAAATGGTGCAGTAGTATGTGTGAGACCACAGCAAGATGTTTCTCAAATACTTGGAAATAGGTTTCTTTGAGAGTCAAATCCTAAAATAGATCAGAGAAGGAAATATATAGCTCTGCTAGGAGATATTAGTGCTCTCAAAACATTGGTTTGCTTAAAACCTGACTGGAGGCCTAAGCAGGAAGGGAACTTGGGTTTCAGTGGAAGCATGAAGAAGAAGGAGCTGCAGCTGCAAACTTCTGCAAGGTCTATGCGTTTACCAGGGCATAGGGTACAATGTCAGGGGCATTCAGTTGTCTGGTTTACTAGACTGTTCTAGCCCTTCATCAATAAGGGCACCTCCAGTTCTAGTGTGGGAGGGTCACCTGTCCTAGACATATATTTGGTTGGCCAAAACATTCGTTTGGGTTGTCCTACAAGCCAAACAAACTTTTTGGCCAACACAGTATTAACTATTGGGCCTGTCCGTTGGGTTGGGCAAACTAGCATGGTTACTGTTGAGCTGAGCTTAGTGGAGGTGGTGCAGGAGCTCTGGGGAGGGGTTGGTGGTGCACGTTTTACTCTTCTTTCCTAAATAACATTCAGTTCAGTTCAGTCGCTCAGTTGTGTCTGACTCTTTGTGACTCCATGAACCGTGGCACTCCAGGCCTCCCTGTCCATCCATCACCAACTCCCGGAGTTCACTCAAATTCATGTCCATCGAGTCAGTGATGCCATCCAGCCATCTCTTCCTCTGTCGTCCCCTTCTCCTCCTGCCCCCAATCTCTCCCAGCATCAGAGTCTTTTCCAATGAGTCAGCTCTTCACATGAGGTGGCCAAAGTACTGGAGCTTCAACTTTAGCATCATTCCTTCCAAAGAACACCCAGGACTGATCTCCTTTAAAATGAACTGGTTGGATCTCCTTGCAGTCCAAGGGACTCTCAAGAGTCTTCTCCAACACCACAGTTCAAAAGCATCAATCTTTGGTGCTCAGCCTTCTTCACAGTCCAACTCTCACATCCATACAAGACCACAGGAAAAACCATAGCCTTGACTAGATGGACCTTTGTTGGCAAAGTAGTGTCTCTACTTTTTAATATGCTATTTAGTGTTCTTGCCTGGAGAATCCCAGGGATAGGGGAGCCTGATGGGCTGCCATCTATGGGGTCGCACAGAGTCAGACACGACTGGAGTGACTTAGCAGCAGCAGCAGGTTGGTCATAACTTTCCTTCCAAGGAGTAAATGTCTTTTAATTTCATGGCTGCAATAACCCTATTACAATTCATTTTTTAGCATTTATTTTTAGTGGTATCCCAGGGGCATTTGTGACAGGGGCTGACAATGCAGACTCCATTCAAGTACAATATGGTGGTATTCTTGACTGTTTGAATTGCTCCAAGCCCAGGGCCCTTCCCACTGCCTTTCTTCTGATTCCTTATACACCAGGCAATTATCTAATATTTCTGCTTCCTGTGTATTTTTCTAATGAAGCCAGAAAATATTTCCCAGTCTTTTTGATCATTGTATTTCTGAAAAATGAATGCATTGATATTCTGGCTTTATATATGCTGAGGGAGGAGGAATTTAGTTTTATTATCATAACATCAGCTTCCATCTCCTAGGATGATCAGCTGAGATGATAGTCTGAGCCAAGACCAGACCCTGGACTGAGGTGAAATCATCATCTCTGGCAATGGCTGTAGATATCCTCCAAGTACTCTTGCACTCCTTCCACAATATAAACCTGTTACTGGAAATAACTCCCCAGCCAGAGATTGTTTTTCCCAGCACTTACTGTATCATTGTGCCTTTCTTTCCAAAGAATACAGTAATAAGCAGTCACTTTTTGTACACCGAGAATAATTAACTGGCCTTGGAAAGCAATCAGAGTCGGTTAATAGTTCATTTAATGTTTGTACTTTTCTTTGGGGGCAAAACCCGCAACAGAGTTTTGAAAAATGTCAAGGATCATATGCTTTCCTTTCCAATGAGTGTTGAGCTACTGTGAATGATGCCTTAAAGAATTGGGAGCCTTGAGTTCTAGTTTCAGCTAAGTCTCTTAACATGTGGCATGACCTTGCCCTAGTCAATTGGTATCTCTAGTTCTCATTCTTTTACTTATGATATTTAATTTTTTTCAAATAAAATATTTTATGGGTAGGTTAATATTATCCTGCATGTCTGAAATGTCTTCCTTTTTGTTAAAAATAACAAATATTTATGGAGCTCTTATTTCATGTCAGGTTCTATGCTAAGTGCATTATATAATATTTATTTGCCTCAGGAAGTTGGGACCATTTTATGAATGAGAGAATGGGGGTTCTGAGAGCTGAAGTCAGTTGATCAAAACTAGTAGACAACTTATTCACATGTCTGCCCAACTCCATGCCCCTGATGTTAATTAGTGCTGTGTTCCTTAGACTTGGCACATATTTTAAGGGGTTTTTAAATCCATCTTAATTTGGGACATGGTTTACTTTCTATAGGGTGATTTCTTACTTCCATCTTTATACTTTCTATATTTCTGAAACCAGAGGAACTGAAAGAACTTTTGTACTACTGTGTATTTCATTTATAAATCACCCCAGACTGTTTGGAAGCCCACTTCACTTTTGAAAACCAACGTGCTGGTATAGTTTTCAATTCTTTTCCTTCTCGGCATACGCTTTCTGTGCTTTCTTTGTGTAAGGACGACAAAAATGGAAACTTTTAATGTTATTGAATGTTAAACATTTGGCTAAAGGAGAGAACTTTGGTTTACGCCTTAAGAGATTCAGGTTTATTTCTGTCTCTAGACATTTATGCTGAGATACTGTGAGAGTAACTCTTAGTACTGTTTTGCCATGTTAAGTTATTAAATATGTGAAGAGCATTTCACATAAAATTGCTGTATGTCAGCAGTCATAGTATCTGCAATGGATTGTTGGAACCAGTATTAAAGCAAAATAACTTTAGGCTTATTGTTGCTCTGTGTGGACCTACTTAAGATAATTGGAATTCAGGCAGTTTGTTAAATCCTTTTTCGTTATTTGACTTGGCCTTAGCATAATGCCAGTTGGACTGCTGCAGATATATGTGGTGCATACAAGCAGATAAATGATTATATTTCTGTCTGAATTATCTCAACTGTACTATATTCATTGATTAGGTCTAAAGTTAGGAATGTTTTGCTCTCTGAGCTGTGTCAAGTGAGATGAAAGAATGGGAAGGAAAACTGAATTAGGAGAGAGAGTTGGTGGAAGAGAAGAGGAAAGAAGGGCTGTTGGGGGAAATGAGGCTAAAAAGGGTCGTTCAGAACCATTCTGAGAACTGAATTATGAGTACACTGTGCACTACTCACAGGCAGCTTCTGAGCGGAGCTCACGATTTTGCCATTTTGAGGGTGCCTTGCTCCTGAACTGGGCCAAGGGCAGCTTAAAGATTTAAGGGAACTGGTTGTGTTTTGTGTTAGAGAGAAGGGGAGGGTCACGGTTGGTCATTTTGGTAAACTCTTTAGCCTTTAATCCCCATTATTTCACTCAGCATTTTCAGCATCTTCCACATTTTGGTCATTCAGGCACCACCTTCAACAGCTTTTGCCTTATCCATTTGCTTTTCTTTTAAACTTACTTTTAAACTTAAATGTGTTTTAAACAGGAACTTTATGTGTCTGTTGAAATCTGGTTTGATATGATAGTTATAGCTTTTCCTAGTGTGCACTGAAATAAGTAAATGAAATTAGCATAAAGCCTAGCCACCAGTGTCCACCTAAAATTGCCTTGAGAAATGCTCCTTTCATCTAATTCCAGCTCTTCCCTTGGCAGAGAGGGTACACAGAATGCCGAAGGTAGATGGTTAAAGGGAAACCCAAAACCTGGATATAGGGGCTTTTTAATAAAAACCTAGACAGATTTAAGATGGTAGATGAGAACTAGGTCTCCTTTTGGGTTACCAGCCTAAAGACTTTAGTTAAGTTTCATTTATTTTCTTCTTTCTTTTTTTGGTAAACTACTGACTGTTTTTTAGCCTACAGTAGTGTCTAGGCCTCATGAGTATTTTTCTCTATTGTTTCCTCGCAGAAACTGTATCTCAAAAATTCTGAACTTGCTTTAGCTTCAAGTAAGGAGGAGTAAGATTTCTCCTTGCTCATTTTAGTGATGATCCCCTCTATCACTTCCTAAGCCCAGAAGTTCAGTGTCTGTGAACTGCCTTGTACGTGCCAGGCACACACTGCTAACCTCTGTGATGCAAAAAGGAAGCTGTGGTCCCCTCTTTGGTGAGGTCTGGCATAAACAGCTGCAGCAGTCCCATGTAATACAGCCATCAGCCAGATACAGGAGATGTCAACTCTTTGGGTAGGTCAGCAAAGGCCTTCATAGCTGGTTGCATGTATGCCGTAAGGAGAGCAGCACAATTTGTGCCCCTGTGAGTGTCATGGTCTTTTCTCCTCCATCTTTGTAGATGATCGTTTAGCAGAATTTCTGTAGGTTGTACCCTGGCCCACATGTATTCCAACAGGAATGTTTTCAATGTGTGGTAACTCAAGCCTTGCTGCCCTGACACCTCCACGTGAATTTGAAGCAATAACTAGGGAACCTTCAGTAACAGTTGGCATATTGAGATGGCATCATTCCCAAAACAACATCTTAATGAGGTCTGTGCTTCAGGAGCAACGCTTCTAGTTTAAATATACTCGGGCATGTCCTGTGTAACTGGAAGCCATGTGGCAGAAGTGGCTGCGATCACAACGTGGTTCAGTCCTGCATTGGGAGGGTCTTATTGGAACAATCTCTCTAAGCTCAGCGACTCCAGACCTGGGTAGGAGGGTGCTGTACATAAGGCAGGAGAAAGAATATAACAAAGCAGGGACTTCTCAGTGATTAAGACTCTGCCTTCCAATGCAGAAGTGTAGGTTTGATCCCTGGTTGGGGAACTAAGATCCCACATGCTGCAGGGTGCAGCCAAAAATTAAAAAAAAATTTTTTTTCCTTAGAAAAAGAGAAAGTAAGAGAATAAAACATATCAGCCTTAGCCCCTTTTAGGGATGTGTGTATAGAAGAACCGTCCTGCAAGTGCAGGAGACATGAGGACCCACGTCAATCCCTGGATTGGGAAGATCCCCTGGAGGAGGGCACAGCAACCCACTTCAGTACTCTTGCCTGTAGAGTCCCACGGACAGAGGAGCCTGGTGGGCTACAGTCCATGGGGTTGCAAAGAGTCAGACATGACTGAAGCAACTTAGCCTGTACAAAATCTGAGATACAGATTCTAGTCTGCACATAGCTTCCAACCCCTCCCTCCATACCCCACGCCACCTGCCTACCCACCTAGAACCTGAGCTGCACATTTAAAAACCAGTAGTTCAGAGAAGATTCTCAGTTCTATCTATGTAGAGGTCGGTTAAAGGAGAAACCTCTAAGCCATCCTCACCCTGGATGCCTAAGACCCTCACAGTTCTAATTGCATTGATGGCCCCATGCAGTGGGGATTTAATATATGCAGGCTTTGTTTTTTTTTTTAATTAGCATCATTGTTCTTTTAAGAGCAGAAGATAAACGCCAGGGAGAGGGTGGTGGGGAGTGAGCTTTCAGACCGAGCCACGTCTCTTGTGTTACGAGAGACCACAGCCCTCCTCAGTCATAACCACTGAAGACTGTTTCTGTTGGCCAGCTCTCTGACCTTGAAGGGTCCAGCCAGCCGCCTTGAAGATTTGGGTGCTAGACATAATACGGGTAGAGTCCAAGAGTTATTTCTATTTTATATATTTTATGTAGCTTGGCTATATTCACTTTTTATTCATTAAAGGTTCTGTTCTTGAAGTAAGTCTAAAATCCTTAACACACACACTGCCACTGACTTTTTTATATATAGGCTAAAGCAGATTCAGAAATATAAAGAATACTAGAGCTTATGGCAGCATCCACAAATGATGCTATGTTGCATCGCTTGGACACAGACCAAGTTAAGAGTATGGATTGTTCTCCAATGTGTGTTAAACCCTTGGTTTTCTTTCTTCTGAATGTGATGAGGCAGATTTTCCTTGGAAAAAATGGTTTGCGTTCAGCTGGGGAGATTGATTTTTTCTCCATCAGTTTCTCCCTTTAATAATTAAAACTACTGTTCATTATTTACATAAAACTGTCTTTTGCTGGTCTGCTTTCCATAACCTTTCCCCTCTGAAGAATTTTAAGAATTCCTTGACTTGCCTCTGGGGGATTTTATGCCTGCTTTATCCCAGATGTGGGACATAGACCAGGCTGAGGGGTTTCTTTTTTTAATGTTCCTACTTTGAAAGACATTCTTTAACTAGTGAGCAAAGCTGCCACTGAAGAAAAGGATTTTCAAGAAAGTTAAGCAGTTTAAGAAAATATGTGAGCTTGGTTTAAATGTCTGACTTAACTGAATGACACCAAAATCCTGAGTGCGAAATGAAAAAAGTAGACAGTAGTTTCAAATAATAATGGGAAAATGCACACGTGTTCTTTCAGCCTTTTAAGTTTGGAATTTTATTTTCTGAATGAAGGCATGTCATTCTCCAGTCCCAGCAGCCCCATGTCTGATCTTGCCTTGCATGCCTGCTGATGTCATCCCAGGGAACGCACGGGCTTAGCAGATGTTTACCCTACTTCTGTTAGTCCTTGTCCCCACCTTCGGCTGACACAAAGAGGATATTCAGCCTTACTCATAATATTTTGTCTGCTCACATTCATATAGATGTATTGATCCTAATCCCTCATTCAGAGTGGAGAATGTTAGATGGAAGGGAAAACTTAAGAGTGCAGGAGGCCGTATTAAGACAGGATTTTCTTATTTTTTTCCTAACGTCCATTCAGATTCCCAGACATTTCACCACCAGCTTTTGGTTATTGTAGCCTTCATAATAATGTCCAAAAATACCATAAAATTGAAACGCTTTTGTGCAATAAAATGCGAGAAGAATGCCAGCTAGGGTTTTTCTTCTCTACTGGAGCAAATATTACAGCATTTTCCCAAGTCCAAAGTTCTGTTTTCCACAGTGAATATATCTGATGTATCATGTGTAATTAATTAAATTATTAGGTTTTAGTTTCTTCCTAGTTCAAATTTTTGTTACATTTTTGAAATATCTGAAAATTCTTAAGCTTAATTTTCAAGTATGAAAAGGGGGCTGCCTACCATATAGTCCCTGCCTTCAGTGGTCCCCTGGCTGACATAACCTCCTCTCCTTTTTATTCTCCTGTAGGATCTTTCGAAGATGGTTTGGCTGCCTTGGAGATTTGGAGATCTGATGCCACGATGAGGACTCACACACGGGGGGCTCCCAGTGTGTTTTTCATATGTTTGTTTTGCTTTGTGTCAGCCTGCGTTACCGACGAGAATCCAGAAGTCATGATCCCCTTCACCAATGCCAACTACGACAGCCACCCAATGCTATACTTCTCCAGGGCGGAGGTGGCCGAGCTGCAGCTACGGGCTGCCAGCTCCCACGAGCACATTGCCGCCCGGCTCACTGAGGCTGTGAACACCATGCTGTCCAGCCCCTTGGAGTACCTCCCTCCTTGGGATCCCAAGGAATATAGCGCCCGCTGGAATGAGATTTACGGCAACAACCTGGGGGCCTTAGCAATGTTCTGTGTGCTGTATCCTGAGAACTTGGAAGCCCGAGAGATGGCTAAAGACTACATGGAGAGGATGGCAGCTCAGCCTAGTTGGTAGATTTTTGTCTTTTTCTTCTTACTGTATTAACTCTGTGATTTAAGTAATGAATTCATAAGGAGATGAAATCTCAGAGGCCAGATTTTCATATACTCTGTGTACGCGTGTGATTGAAGGGGAAAGATTGCTTGTTATTTGTGTTGTCAGTGGCTTATGAATGGTCTCTAGTTTCAAAGATCTAGTAACTTCCATGTTTAAAGCTAGAAGAAAAATATTTATAGATACAATCTAACCAAAGAAAAAATAATTTGCTGCCTTGAGTAAACAGTATCATCTTGATTGTTGAGATTTCTGTCCCCCTTGTTTAACACACTTGTATTACTATCATCAGGTCTTAGGTTCTGACTGACCCCCAAGTAGTTAAAACCTTTTGCCAGCAAGAGATTTCCTCCAATTAAGATTTCTTTCCATTTTAGGACAATTAGGATCTTGAAGAGCTAAAAGTAAATGTGATAGGATAACTGGCAATTTATAAACAAGATCTTATCCAATAACCAGCAAATTGCCCAAACCTGTATGAAAACCAAAGCTGTAGTATAATTATGTGAGGAATTCTAATTATGTAATAATTTACTTTCAGAAGTTCAAAATTTGAGAACAAACTGTCACTTCTTGATTAGCTTAAATTTATTTGTTTATAATTAATGTGCCTACCTGATTCCAGAAGGTATAGGATGAATTAATTAGAGATTCTGTGTGTATTCCTATATTTTCAAATGATTAGAAAAATCAGTGAATGCATTTAATGCTGTGGTGATTTACATTTCACATATCATAGCCGTGAAGAATGGTAGCTTGCAAGCTTCCTGAATTCTGCCAATACAATAAATAAATGTAATTCTTCCTAAATTTCTGCAATACTATAAGAATGTTGTTTGCTTACAGAGTTTGAAGGATTTCCTGAAATTTCTTTTTTTTTTAATTAATTTTTATTTTTTAGTTTGTTTTGCTTTACAATACTGTATTCATTTTGCTATACATTGACATGAATCAGCCATAAGTGTACATGAACTCCCAATCCCGACCCCCAACTCCCCCCTCCCGCCCCACACCATCTCTCTGGATTATCCCCGTGCCTCAGTCCCAAGTTTCCTACATTCTGCATCGAACCTAGACCAGCGATTCATTTCACTTATGATATCATACATGTTGCACTGCCATTCTCCCAAATCATCCCTCCCTCTCCCTCTCCCACAGAGTCCAAAAGGCTGTTCTATACATCTGTGTCTCTTTTGCTGTCTTGCGTACAGATTTATCATTACCATCTTTCTAAATTCCATATATATGTGTAAGTATACTGTATTGGTGTTTTTCTTTCTGAGTTACTTCACTCTGTATAATCGGCTCCAGCTTCATCCACCTCATTAGAACTGATTCAAATGTATTCTTTTTAATGGCTGAGTAATACTCCATTGTGTTGAAAAAGATTATAGAAACATTGGTATTACATTCATCAGTTCAGTTTAGTAGTCTCTCAGTCGGTCCAACTCTTTATGACCCTATGAATCACAGCACGCCAGGCCTCCCTGTCCATCACCAACTCCTGGAGTTCACTCAGACTCGCGTCCATCGAGTCAATGATGCCATCCAGCCATCTCATCCTCTGTCATCCTCTTCTCCCTTGCCCCCAATCCCTCCCAGCATCAAAGTCTTTTCCAATGAGTCAACTCTTCCCATGAGTTCGCCAAAGTACTGGAGTTACAGCTTTAGCATCATTCCTTCCAAAGAAATCCCAGGGTTGATCTCCTTCAGAATGGACTGGTTGGGTCTCTTTGCAGTGCAAGGGACTCTCAAGAGTCTTCTCCAACACCACAGTTCAAAAGCATCAATTCTTTGGTGCTCAGCCTTCTTCACAGTCCAACTCTCACATCCACACATGACCACTGGAAAAACCATAGCCTTGACTAGACGGACCTTAGTCGGCAAAGTAATGTCTCTGCTTTTGAATATACTATCTAGGTTGCTCATAACTTTTCTTCCAAGGAGTAAGCGTCTTTTAATTTCATGGCTGCAGTCACCACCTACAGTGATTTTGGAGCCCCCAAAAATAAAGTCTGACACTGTTTCCACTGTTTCCCCATCTATTTCCCATGAAGTGATGGGACTGGATGCCATGATCTTCGTTTTCTGAATGTTGAGCTCAGAGCTTATTTTTAGAGCTTATTGTTACGTATGTATAGTCATTTAGAAGCTTAAAATATTTTAGATTGAAAAGAAGCTTTTTATTTGGATTGTTTCAAAGCTGAGCCATATATGCCATAGTTTCTATTCTTGATTAACGCATTCTATTCCTAACTCCAAGAAAGAACATAAAAGATGTATGACTTCAGTTTTTATCTGCCAACCATACCTCAGTAAAGCTTGGAAAACCTTTTTAAATAATAAAAAAATGATGTATGAAAATTGGGTATTTGAACTATAAATTTCTGTTAGCAGATATCACAGTTACTCGACATTGTACCGTTAGTTAAAAATGGCAGCTATATTTATAGTATTTGAGGAAAGAATCTTTGTTGTCTATAAAGGTAAAGTCCTTTTTGTTTTAGATAGATAAGTGAAATTTGACAGATTAAGATACTGATAAAAATGTTCCAAAGAGCCATTCTGGAACATTAATTTCACTTCATGAAAGAGTCAGTAACTGGGAAGTACCACTTTATAATGGAGACTTTATCAGTATAAATACAGTCACATTAAGAGGCTTGCACAAGACCTGTGCATATAATAAAAAACATTCAGGCATATAAACACCAACTTAAATGCTGTCATTAGAAAGGATTAAGAGAAGGAAAATAAAACTTAAAAATGATCATTTTCATAGTTTCCACAGGTTCAGAATTACTGGTTGATGGAGATGTGTAGAAATATATTAGAGGACTGGTACTTTTTTTGTGGCAGTGTTGATAAAAAGCAGGTATAACTCTATGCCATTATCCAGTAACCCAAAAGCCAGCCTGTGATTTAATAGAGCTGAACAGTTGAGTTCTTTCTCTTGACCTCCTGGTAGATGAAGGTCAGAAACTGAGAATTTACCTTTGTATCTGCTGTGTATTTCCTAAGTTATCCTAGCATAAAAAGTCAAGCTACTAGAATATTTTTATCGTAGGAAGAACTGTTACTAGGTGGTACTTTTAAATGATTTTATGGAAATTACTAGTTTTAAGAGCTATCGCACCCAATCCCTAGACTCTTAAATTGTTAATAAATTGTAGTTGAATATAATCAGTCCCTTTTTGAAACTTAAAATACTGCTGAATGTTTTCATAGTTCAACTATCCATATTTAAATCAACTAAATCGTACGTTGGGGGTTTCCCTGGTGGCTCAGAGGTTAAAGCGTCTGCCTCCAATGAGGGAGACCCGGGTTCGATCCCTGGGTCGGAAGATCCCCTGGAGAAGGAAATGGCAATCCACTCCAGTATTCTTGCCTGGAGAATCCCATGGATAGAGAAGCCTAGTAGGTTACAGTCCATGGGGTCGCAAAGAGTCGGACACGACTGAGCGACTTCACCTTCACCTTCCAAATATACGTTCCTATTATGCCCAGAGAAAATATTGTTATGAAGATCCCCTGGAGAAGGAAATGGCAATCCACTCCAGTATTCTTGCCTGGAGAATCCCATGGATAGAGAAGCCTAGTAGGTTACAGTCCATGGGGTCGCAAAGAGTCGGACACGACTGAGCGACTTCACCTTCACCTTCCAAATCATACGTTCCTATTATGCCCAGAGAAAATATTGTTAATTATTGTCACTATATCCTATGTCTTAGGATATAGTTCACCTATATTTGGTTTCAAGAGAAAATAAAAGACTTTATTTATAAAAAAGATCAATATTTAATCCTATGTAGTTTTTAAAAAGCTTCCTACAATGGCTTCATTGAGCTTAATACATCTGCCATATTCCATGAAGATCCTTCCTACTCTTTATAAAAACCAATTAGTAAATTGTGTCCATTCACTTGTTCAATTAATAAACCTTAACAAACATTTATTGAGCATCTGTTGTATGTCATGTAACATATAGATGCTGGGGATTCAATGATGAAAAAAAAATAGCTCTGTACATTTAAAATTTGCACTGAGGATAAGGGCTGCAAACACTGGATATCTGAAACCTAAGCTAGGACTATATTCTCTGCTCAGAATTAAGTGTAAGGATCACTTAATGGTGGCGGGGAGTCGGTGGTCATTAGTTTTTATTCATGAATTACTTAAAGATTTGAGGAATAAATGTGATAACGTAAAATACTTATTAGCACAGTTCTTGTCACATAGTAAGCCTTCTATAAATAAGAATGACAATGATAATTATTGTTACTGGTATTTACTTAGTATTTAGATCTTGTTTAGTTTATAATTTGGTGTATGTAGGCTGTAAGGAAATAGTATTTGTTTGGGATTTATTTGGAGACTTTGCTTATCTTTGTCCAAATTGCTCTCAAAACTAGAACATCTGTTTAATGTATAATATGTTCCTTTTGGCATTGTTCCATTAAAACTTTCAGTGTTGCTCCCTTGGGCCCTTTTTGTTAGCAGATAAGAATCTGATGGTAGCACCAATTGTGACGGCTTAGGGGAAAGGAACAATGATATGTGTTTTGTCTGGTATTAAAAAGAAGTACATCTGACATATATGCATACAGACTTATGAATGTAGTTATTTAATTTGAATATTTTTTAAGTAAAGAGCTAAAAGGTCACAGCTATAGATTTACTTAATAGTCTAAGGCCATTGGAAAAGTTAAATGGAAAGTATTATCTAGTTATATAGTGATCTTATTATGTGTTCATCTGATAAAAGTAGAAAGGGATCTCATAGATTGATAATGATGTTAGTGATTAAAAAATAACCATATGCAGTACTGTCATCTTTTAACATTATAATTTTGTGTGTCAGTGAGTACACAAAGATGAGATGTGTCTATGTCGTGTATCTGCTTTTGTGGAGATGTCCATATTCTCTTTCAGAAGCTCTCTCTGCTTTGTTGTTCTACCTTTTGTTAATATCTTGCATTCTTCGTAACATTCTCCATAACAGTAAAAGTAACAAGGTAATTGAATTGTTCTTAAGTTGGTTGTAAAAATAAAATTTTTAAAGATGTTACTTTAAGCTGTATATAAAATGGCACATCATTTTCAGCATCACCAATAATGTCTTTGACCTTTAAATTAAGCCTTTTTTCCTCTATAGATCTCCTCTTCCAAATGAGAGCTAGGATTTGGGTTACAGTGGCCCTGTGTTATATAAAAGAGTGATTAGAACTTCATTATACAACTGCTTTAAGAATAATGCACTGAGATCATAAATCTAGACCTGGTAACAATAGAAAATATGTTCTATGACAGTTAAAGTCAGTTTTTTTTATATCATCTAATCACCAGAGCAAGTTCTATATATGTCAGTTGGCACATGGGAAAATTCTCTTTTATAAATGGTTGATTTCTGCATTCAACCCTTACCTAATTAAAAAGGGAACACTATTGGATGCCAAAAAATGAAAAATTTTCCATCAGTTTTTTTTCCTCAAGAACTTAAAGGTGAGAAAATAATAAAAACAGGTCTTAGTCAAGATTTCAGGTATTTCTAAAGTGTCAGTTTTTGAAGTTTTGGAATAAGCACATACTGCTCAGTTTTCATAAAATTTTCATATTTATGTATATTTTTATGAACTTATCTTTACTTTTTCTACTGTACCTTTCTTCCCAAAGATTAAGGAAACAAAATATAATACTCAAATAAGAGCTAGCTGAGAAACAAAAGAGGAAAGGAAAAGATTAAGAATATCAGCTGGACTAGCAAGGAAGCAGTTGCTGAAATGCATCTTATGTCCGATGGGTGAATGGGCCACAGGTGGGCCCTAAATTCTTTTAAAAGTAAAGAAAGTAGGTTCAGTTAGTTTTGAAGTATAGTGTCCATGGGATTAAAAATAGATCAGGTACTCCAACTACTACTCTTGACTCAGGATCAGAAAGAAAGTTTTCCTGGAATTTTCATGAAAAACTCTCATGGCAGTTTCATGAACATCCTTCCAGCACATGTGTGATGAATTACACAGTGCTCTTTTTTATACTACACTAGACTAGACTGAGGTTATTGATATTTCTCCTGGCAATCTTGATTGCAGCTTGTGTTTCTTCCAGTCCAGCGTTTCTCATGATGTACTCTGCCTATAAGTTAAATAAGCAGGGTGACAATATACAGCCTTGATGTACTCCTTTTCCTATTTGGAACCAGTCTGTTTGTTCCATGTCTAGTTCTAACTGTTGCTTCCTGACCTGCATACAGATTTCTCAAGAGGCAGGTCAGGTGGTCTGGTATTCCCATCTCTTGAAGAATTTTCCACNATTTCTCATGATGTACTCTGCAAATATGTTAAATAAGCAGGGTGACAATATACAGCCTTGATGTACTCCTTTTCCTATTTGGAACCAGTCTGTTGTTCCATGTCCAGTTCTAACTGTTGCTTCCTGACCTGCATACAGATTTCTCAAGAGGCAGGTCAGGTGGTCTGGTATTCCCATCTCTTGAAGAATTTTCCACAGTTTATTGTGATCCACACAGTCAAAGGCTTTGGCATAGTCAATAAAGCAGAAATAGATGTTTATCTGGAACTCTCTTGCTTTTTCCATGATCCAGCGGATGTTGGCAATTTGATCTCTGATTCCTTTGCCTTTTGTGAAACCAGTTTGAACATCTGGAAATTCACGGTTCACGTATTGCTCACTCGAGGATATTTTCAGTGTACCTTCTGCGTCCTTACTATTTTCCTTTCTAGCGGATTTTTTCCATCAGCATATGAACTACTACTCTTATTCTCTAAGAAGAATCTTTCACTCTTGATCTTCCACCTCTCTTCACCTATCATCTTATTTCTTTGTTCCCCTTTATAAAAAGAGTTCCTCTGAAAAGGCTTTTATACACAGTCGCAAGTACTCTCCTTTCATTCTTTCCTAAACCACTTTAATGGCACTTAAGTGCGTAGTTTCTACCGTGCAACTGAAACTGCACTTGGCAAAGTTACTAGAGACTTCCCCATTGCTACATCTGCCAGTCAGTTTCCAGTCCTCATTTTTTATTCTCTAAGAAGAATCTTTCACTCTTGATCTTCCACCTCTCTTCACCTATCATCTTATTTCTTTGTTCCCCTTTATAAAAAGAGTTCCTCTGAAAAGGCTTTTATACACAGTCGCAAGTACTCTCCTTTCATTCTTTCCTAAACCACTTTAATGGCACTTAAGTGCGTAGTTTCTACCGTGCAACTGAAACTGCACTTGGCAAAGTTACTAGAGACTTCCCCATTGCTACATCTGCCAGTCAGTTTCCAGTCCTCATTTTGCTCGATCTCTCAGCAGTGTCAGCACAGTCCGTCGTTTGTTCCTCCATGAAGCACTTCCTTCACTTGTCTTCCAGGATACACCATACTCTTCCCAGTTTCCCTCTCCTTTTCCTTTGCTGATTCTTCTTCCTCACATTGGAGGATCCACGGTATAGTCGTTGGACCTCTTCATTATTACTGCTCACTCCCTCTGTCATTCTTAGTCTTGTTTTAAATACCATCTGAACCCTGGACTCACATTTCTATCTCTGGCCCCAACATTTCCCCCTGAGCTTCATATTTATATTAACAGATGCCTGCTTGGCATCTCCACTTACATGCCCAAATCTGAACTCCTCATCACAGTTTTGCCCATCTCTCCTAAAGACAATCTGATTTTTCCAGTTGCTCAGGTTGAAGGCTGAAAATTCTGGAGTCATCTCTGTGGTCCCTTCTTTCTCTTGTAACCACATCCAGTCCATCAGGAAATCCTGTTGGCTCTATTTTCCTGGTACTCTTCCTACCGAATCCTAGTCCAGTGTTAGCATCTCCACTGCCACCGGTGTGGGCGAGGCCACTGTGACACGTGCCTGAATTTCTGCAGCCTCTCTCCCCTGCTCCATGGTCTCCCTACTTCCTTCCTTGTCCCACTGAGGCTGGTCTGAACCAGGAGCAGAGTGAGCCTGTTAAAAACAGAAGTTTTAAACTTCTGTTAAAGGTACAAAACCAGGATTATGTCATTCTGCATTCGCAGTTCTGCAGCTACTTCCCATTTTAATTATTGAAAAAGCCAAAGACCTGGTGTAAGACCTCGCGGCCTTTTCTCAGGATCTGTCGCTCTAAAGACCACAGTGACTCGAATTCGATGCAATAGGCAAGAGGATTTATTAGGCCGGCGCGCCGGGGTTCAGTCTCCTCTGGAGGAGTGAACCTCGAACACTAATCGCGGGGAACTTTTATACCGAAAAATCACAGGCAGGTGTGAGTGGGGTCATGATGTTGGGAACAATGTGATAGGGGGCCATAGGCAGGTGTAGGTGGGGTGAGGACGTTTGATTGGTGGGATAGGTCTGCAGGTAATTAAGTCGAAACAGTTGGCTGACCACCCTGCGGCGTTTGGCCAGTTCTTAGAAGAGCAATTACCCGGAAAAGTCTGACAGAAAATACATCTTTGAGAGGGGGTCTCTTCGCAAGGTCAGGAAACTAGGTTATAAGTCATCAGTTAAGAATTAATAGAATGGGGCTTTGTCAAGGACCAGGAGACTCTGAGTCACCAGATAAGGGGAAGGTTATCTTTCATGAGGCATGGGGCCTGCCTCTGGGGTTTTCACATGAAGGGGACTTAAAATTTTAACCTAGGTTCTTCACTGGCAGTGACTCACAGGCCCTGGGTCGTCTGGCTTTATCTCCCCTTGACCTCTTGCTCCTTGTACACAGCCAGTGCCCTCCCAGTTCAGGACTTTTGCCCTGGAGGCCCTGCCTGGAGTACTCTTCCCAATTCTCTGTGACTTGTGTTTCTACCTGATTAGAGCTGTCAAGAAATTAGAGATGTCCAGAAAAACATCTGTTTCTGCTTTATTGACTATGCCAAAGCCTTTGACTGTGTGGATCACAGTAAACTGTGGAAAATTCTGAAAGAGATGGGAATACCAGACCACCTGACCTGCCTCTTGAGAAATATCAGTTAAGAATTAATAGAATGGGGCTTTGTTAGGGACCAGGAGACTCTGAGTCACCAGATAAGGGGAAAGTTATCTTCCGTGAGGCATGGCCTGCCTCCGGGGTTTTAACATAAAGGGGACTTAAAATTTTAACCTAGGTTCTTCATTCCCCTCTTCTCCTTGTCCATGATTTCAATCCTGAAATCATAGACCGAGGTCTCCTCGGGGAATTGCTGCATATTGTTGTCTCAACATAAGTACTTGCACAGTACTTATTCATTCTCTGATAAACGAGATCAATCGATTGAGGATGCAGGGCCCTATTGTTAAAAGGAGGAATATAATGACCATTGGCCCCATCAGAGTGGATATTAGGGTGGCAAACCACGGAGCCTTGTTAAACCAGGATTCAAACCAGCCCCGGGTGGTTTCCAATAAGTATCACCTGTAGTCTCACATTCCCATCTAGCACAGAAAAATACTTCCCTCCCCCCACAGTTATTTTGGTCATAACGTTTCTCAGGGCATACATAGAAAGTGTACATTCTTAACCGGATTCTTCTGGCCTGATTGGTGCACCCTCCCCCACAGTCCGGACATCCTTCATCAAAGTCATCAGTGTAACCGTCAAGACCCAGCTTATCGGGCCAGCGCATTAACGGGGCTTGGTGGAGATCCGAGTACTTTTCAAGATTCCACCGGTCGAGTGCTCCAACTGACAGTTTGCAGAGGTCAGGATAAAGGTCAGGCCACTGGGAGTTAGGTGGTGCTGTGGTGGAGCTAGACCACACGACCTTTTCTGCCTGCGAAATTACTTGCCAAGTCAATTGTTGGGGCAAATGTGGGTTTTGGCTTGATTTACTTACAGTCAGGAGAGTCACACAGAGGGTGATTATGTATCCGATGAACGACAGAGTTTGAGCCTTAAAGGGTGATGTACGGTGAGCTTTCCATTGAGGTGATGGTTCCGGAGCAGCCTTGACGTGGGAAACGTGGATCCAGGAGGAGATGCCGTCTACTTTAACAGCAGTAGGGGTGGTGAGCAGGACGATGTAGGGTCCTTTCCACCGAGGTTCCAGGTTCTGCTGTCGGTGTCGGCGGACGTAGACCAAGTCTCCTACTTGGAACGGGTGGGCTTCTCCTGGGGTACCGGGTTGATATGCTTCTGCGAGCTGAGACCACACTGCTCTCTGGACCAACTGAAGGCCTATGAGCCTAGCACATAAACTCTTGTTATTAAATTTAGCAGGATCAAATTTTTCACTAATAGAGAGGATGGGGGGAGGTGACCCGTACAAGATCTCAAAGGGCGTTAAGCCGAAGTGGGAAGGGGTGTTTCTCACCCNACCACACTGCTCTCTGGACCAACTGAAGGCCTATGAGCCTAGCACATAAACTCTTGTTATTAAATTTAGCAGGATCAAATTTTTCACTAATAGAGAGGATGGGGGGAGGTGACCCGTACAAGATCTCGAAGGGCGTTAAGCCGAAGTGGGAAGGGGTGTTTCTCACCCTGAACAGGGCGAAGGGAAGGAGCACCGTCCAGTCAGTACCGCCAGTCTCTAAGGACAATTTAGTTAAGGTCTCTTTTAGAGTCCTGTTCATCCTTTCTACCTGTCCTGAACTCTGGGGTCTGTATGCACAATGTAACTTCCAATTTGTCCCCAGAAACTTAGCTATTTCCTGGCTTACTTGGGCGGTAAAAGCTGGCCCATTATCTGACCCTATCATCTTTGGAGCCCCAAACCGCGGGAAGATTTCTTCTAAAATCTTCTTGGCCACTGTTAATGCATTTTCATTTTTAGTGGGGAATGCCTCTACCCAACCTGAGAAGGTGTCCACAAAAACCAACAGGTATTTGTTGCCGTACCTTGCAGGGCGTATTTCTGTGAAATCTACCTCCCAATAAATTCCTGGCCTGTCTCCACGCAGCCGCTTACCTTGGCCTGCTTTGTTCCGGCCGGCGTTTACTTCTTGGCAAGCTTGCAATTCTGGACTATCTGCTCAGCCAGTTTGACAAGCCCCGGCACCTGACGTCCTGTCTTGTGTATAAGGGAAACTAACTTTTTAGTTCCCAGGTGAGTCCAATGGTGCATTTGCTCTAATATTTTTTTAACTTTTTTTATCTCCACAGCCTGTTCTTTTTTTAGCTGCGGGGAGGGGTTGTCTTCTTTTTCGGAGTGAGCAATCAGCAATTTAGGTATTTCACCCTTTGTTGCTACTTTTCGGGCGACTCGGTCAGCCATACTGTTTCCCTTTGCCACTGGAGACTGATCTTTCTGGTGTCCAGGGCAATGAATTATGTTGACCCTTCTGGGGAGCATAAGGGCGGCTAACAGTGCCAAGATTTCATCTTTATTTTTAATTTCTTTACCGGCCGACGTGAGGAGCCCTCTCTGCTGATATATAGCCCCATGAACATGCGCAGTAGCGAAGGCATACCTGCTGTCAGTGTAGATGTTGACTCGTTTTGCTTTTGACAGCTCGAGTGCCTTTGTGAGGGCAATCAATTCGGCCTTCTGGGCTGACGTTCCTTGGGGTAGGGCGGCTGCCCAAATCACGTTAGTCCCATCCACCACAGCCGCCCCTGCCCGCCGCTCACCTTCTTCAAGAAAACTGCTTCCGTCGGTGTACCAAGTTACCTCAGCATTCCGGAGTGGCTGGTCGGAGAGATCCTTGCGGGTCCCATGGACCTCAGCCAGTACTTCCTGGCAGTCGTGTGTCACTTTGGATTGGTCAGGGTCTGGTAGCAGCGTGGCGGGGTTAAGTCCAGTAGCTGGTGTAAACTTAATTCATTCAGAGTTTAGGAGCAGCGTCTGGTAGTGGGTCATCCTGGCGTTTGTCAGCCATCTCTCAGGAGGCTGGCAGATCACATTTTCCAGGGCGTGGGGAGCTGTGATGACCAAGTTCTGCCCCAAAGTCAATTTGTCTGCATCTTTTACCAGAACTGCCACGGCTGCCACTATACGTAAGCAATTCGGCCAGCCAGCAGCTACAGGGTCCAGTGTAAACTTAATTCACTCAGAGTTTAGGAGCAGCGTCTGGTAGTGGGTCACCCTGGCGTTTGTTAGCCATCTTTCAGGAGGCTGATGGATCACACTCTCCAGGGTGTGGGGAGCTGTGATGACCAAGTTCTGCCCCAAAGTCAGTTTGTCTGCATCTTTTACCAGAACTGCCACGGCTGCCACTATACGTAAGCAATTCGGCCAGCCAGCAGCTACAGGGTCCAGTTTTTTTGACAGGTATGCCACAGGCCGATTCCATGGTCCCAGATTTTGAGTGAGGAACCCCTTTAGCATTGCCATTATTTTCTGCTACATAAAGGTGAAACGGCTTGCTCACGTCTGGGAGTCCCAGAGCAGGAGCTGATAACAGGGCTCGCTTAATATTGTCAAAAGCTTTCTGCTCATTTTCTCCCCAGACAAAGGGGATATTGCTCTTTGTTAGGGGGTACAAGGGAGCAGCCATTTCTGCAAATCCTGGAATCCAGAGCCTGCAAAATCCTGCAGTACCCAGGAACTCCCTGACTTGCCAAGGATTTTTAGGAGCCGGTATTCTGGCCACTGTTTCTTTTCTAGCCTCTGAAAGCCACCGTTTTCCGTCCTTAATTAGATACCTCAGGTAACTGACCTGCTGTCAGCAGATCTGGGCCTTTTTCGTGGAGGTGCGGTAACCGAGAGATCCGAGTTCGATTAGTAGGGTCTCAGTTCCTTTCCAGCACTCTTCTTTAGTGTCCGCGGCTAGAAGTAGGTCATCTACATATTGGAGCAGGGTTACCTGGGGGTTGGTGGCGCGGAAATGTGCAAGGTCCTGGTGGAGGGCTTCATCAAAGATTGTTGGCGAGTTCTTGAATCCTTGCGGCAGTCTGGTCCACGTTAGCTGTCCAGAGAGTCCTGTAAGGGGGTCTTTCCACTCAAAGGCAAAAATAGGTTGGCTGATGGGGCTGAGTTGGAGGCAGAAGAAAGCATCTTTTAAGTCCAAAACAGTATACCACTTCCGGTTGGGGGAGAGTGTACTCAGCAGGTTGTAGGGGTTGGGCACCGTCGGGTGTAGGTCGGCCACCCGTTTGTTGACCTCTCTCAGGTCCTGTACAGGTCGGTAGTCGCCTGTTCCAGATTTGCGAACTGGGAGCAAAGGGGTGTTCCAGGCTGATTGGCATTTTATCAATATGCCTAGTTTAAGGAGCCGCTGGATGTGAGGGCGGATCCCGTCTCTAGCCTCTTTGCTCATCGGGTACTGGTGGACAGACACGGGGGTAGAGGAGGCCTTAACTTCTATCACCACAGGGGGTTGCCTGACCGCTTTCCCCATGCCAGAGACCTCGGCCCAGGCTAGAGGGGTCTTAGCCAGCCATTCTTGCATGTCAGTGGTCTCAGGGGAGGGGCCTTCGAACAGTCTGTGTTCGTCTTTCAAGTTTAAAGTCAGAACCTGTAGTGGCCTCCCCTTTCCGTCTGTCACTGTGGTGCCTTCGGTGAGAAAATGAATCTGGGCCCCTACTTTTGTGAGCAAGTCCCGCCCCAACAGGGGGTATGGGCATTCGGGGATCACCAGAAACGAGTGGGATACCCGGCCCACGCCGAGGTCTACTGCTCTTCGGGTAGTCCATGGGTATTGCTGATACCCTGTAGCGCCCTGTACCCAGGCCTTTTTAGTAGACAATTTCCCTTCCGGTTGTAACAGGACCGAATGTTGAGCTCCTGTGTCTACCAGGAACTGCACAGGTTTCCCCTCCACTTTGAGAGTTACCTTAGGCTCGGGGAGGGGATCCGAGCCCCGTCTCCCCTAATCTTCTTTTTCTTCGAGGGTAAGGATTTTATCGGGGATAGAAGGCTTCCCCCTCTTCTTTTTGGGGCAGTCTTTGAGCCAATGTCCCGTTTCTTTGCAATACGCACACTGATCTTTATCTAGAGGTGGCCTACTTCTTGCTTTGCTTTTTCCACGGTCCTTGTCTTCAGCTCCATCTCTCCCTTTACCCTCTCTTATTACTGTAGCTAAAATCTTAGTCAAATTTTTTTCTTGTCTCTTTTTTCTTTTTAGCTCACGTCGATCTTGTTCTTTTTTTTTTTTTTCTTTCTCCGTTTTTCTCTTATTAAACACTTTATCTGCTTCCCTAACTAGATCCTGGAGGGAAAAACCTTGTAGCCCATCTAGTCTCTGCAGTTTTTTTCTAATGTCTGAGGCTGACTGATCAATAAAAGCCATTGCTACAGTTGCCCTATGCTCCTCGGATGTAGGATCATAGGGAGTAAATCGTTTAAATGCCTCCATTAATCTGTCCAGAAACACAGTAGGCGACTCAGTGGGCCTCTGAGTCACTTCTCTTACCTTAGCCAGATTTGTGGGGCGCTTTGCCGCCCCTCGGAGACCCGCCACCAGAGCCTGGCGATAGACCCTCAGGTGCTCCCTACCTGCTGGAGAATTGTAGTCCCAGTTGGGTCTTGTCAGTGGAAAACCAGCATCTATTCATTTGGCAATGCCGTAGGGCGCCCATCGTCTCCAGGCACATTTTTCCGGGCTTCCAGCAACACTCGCTGCCTCTCCTCAGTTGTGAGGAGAATCTGCAACAACTGCTGACAATCATCCCAAGTGGGCTGATGTGAAAAAACAACAGACTCTATTAAAGCGGTTAGTGCCTGCGGGTTGTCAGAAAAAGAAGGGTTATGGTTTTTCCAGTTATAGAGGTCTGAAGCAGAGAACGGCCAGTACTGGAGTGGCCGGTTTCCCTGGTTATCAGGGGGACCATATTCCCGGAGGGGGAGAGCAGTAGATTCCGGAGTGAATATGCTCCTCGGATGTAGGATCATAGGGAGTAAATCGTTTGAATGCCTCCATTAATCTGTCCAGAAACACAGTAGGCGACTCAGTGGGCCTCTGAGTCACTTCTCTTACCTTAGCCAGATTTGTGGGGCGCTTTGCCGCCCCTCGGAGACCCGCCACCAGAGCCTGGCGATAGACCCTCAGGTGCTCCCTACCTGCTGGAGAATTGTAGTCCCAGTTGGGTCTTGTCAGTGGAAAACCAGCATCTATTTCATTTGGCAATGCCGTAGGGCGCCCATCGTCTCCAGGCACATTTTTCCGGGCTTCCAGCAACACTCGCTGCCTCTCCTCAGTTGTGAGGAGAATCTGCAACAACTGCTGACAATCATCTCAAGTGGGCTGATGTGAAAAAACAACAGACTCTATTAAAGCGGTTAGTGCCTGCGGGTTGTCAGAAAAAGAAGGGTTATGGTTTTTCCAGTTATAGAGGTCTGAAGCAGAGAACGGCCAGTACTGGAGTGGCCGGTTTCCCTGGTTATCAGGGGGACCATATTCCCGGAGGGGGAGAGCAGTAGATTCCGGAGTGATCGCTCGGCGGCTTCTTGTTCCAGCCGCCGGGCCGAGCTCCCCCTCCTGGATAGGCTCGGATGGTGCCGTCGGCTGAGCCGCCGGCTGAGCAGCTGGGGCCGCAGGGGGTGGCTCTCCCGTAGGGACCAGCTCCTGAGGATATGATGGGGGGGGGTCTAGGAGTAAAAGGTCAGTCTGGGTATCCGGGTATATCTTTTTAGCAGGAGCCTCTGTTTTCTTCGTAGATTTCAAGGCGAGAATCTCCGCAGCTGGTCCTGGTTGGACTCCTGTGGAAAGAACAAAAGGCCAGACCCATTCCGGGGGAGAGAGAACCAGGTCTTCCAATACACTAATATAGGGTACCTGGTCAGGATGCCCGTGAGGTCGAGGGGCAAAGATTACAGCCCTAACTAGATTAATCTCTTCTAAAGAGAAGGATCCTTCAGGTGGCCATCCTGTCTGGAAATCAGGCCATTCTCTGAAACATGATCTTAGTTTTCAGAAAGTTGAGTTTTAAGCCAACTTTTTCACTCTCTTCTTTCATGTTCATCTAGAGGCTCTTTAGTTCATCTTCATTTTCTGCCATAAGGGTGGTGTCATCTGCGTATCTTAGGTTATTGATATTTCTCCCAGCAATCTTGATTCCAGCTTGTGCTTCATCCAGCCCAACATTTCACATGATATATTCTTCAGAGAAGTTAAATAAGCAGGGTGACAATATACAGCCTTGATATACTCCTTTTCCTATTTGGAACCAGTCTGTTGTTTCATGTCCAGTTCTAACTGTTTCTTCTTGACCCTCATACAAATTTCTCAGGTGATCTGGTATTCCCATCTCTTGAAGAATTTTCCACAGTTTATTGTGATCCACACAGTCAAAGGCTTTGACATAGTCAAAAAAGCAGAAGTANTCTGGGTATCTGGATATATCTTTTTAGCAGGGGCCTCTGCTTCCGTTGCAGATTTTAAGGCGAGGACCCCTGCAGTTGGTCCTGGTTGGATTCCTGTGGAAAGAACAAACGGCCGGACCCACTTTGGGGGAGAGAGAACCAGGTCTTCCCATACACTAATATAGGGTACTTGATCAGGATGCCCGTGAGGTCGAGGGGTAAAGATTACAGCCCTAACTAAATTGATCTGTTCTAAAGAGAAGGATCCTTCAGGTGGCCATCCTGTCTGGAAATCAGGCCATTCTGCTGAACACAAGGTCCGCCATTTCCCTTTCTTTACCTCAACTGAAAGATTATGAGCCCTAGCCTTAACTTCAGTCCAATGATCTATAGTCAACGATAAGGGGGTGGTCACTGTCTGTTCCATCGTCAGGTCGTCACGAAAAAGACAAGTCAGGAGAGAGACAAACAGAGCCTAGAAGAGTGACAAAAAGACGAGACAAAAACGGCTGCCACGGGTCTGCCCACAAACAGAAAAGGCTACAGATGGGAGCCGCGTCTGGGGCTCCACCAGAATTGGATGAAGGGGGAACAATTCGATCCCTCCTTCCAGATTGACGTTCTGGGCGTCCCCAAGAACCGTCTCGGACCTGCCTTCCAGGCAGCAGAAAACAGAGGTGGGCTGACACGTGAACGGTACCTTATTACAGAGTGACGATAGAGTGAACGCAACAAAGACACATAACAAAGCTCGAGCGTACCTCCGAATCCAGAAGTCAGGGAGATCTGAGACGAGCGAGGGATCCCGGACGAGCCCCCAAAATGTTAGACCTCCTGGTCTTTGCCCAGGACCCGTCGTCGCCAAGATCACCAAGACTCGAACTCGATGCAATTAGAAACAATTTTTACAACCTCAGGCTGCTCAGGCTGGTCTCTACACCAGCATCAGGGTCTTTTCAAATGAGTCACTTCTTCGCATCAGGTGGCCACAGGATTGGAGTTTCATCTTCAGTATCAGTCCTTCCAATGAATATTCAGGACTGATTTCCTTTAGGGTTGACTGGTTGGATCTCCTTGCAATCCAAGGGACTCTCAAGAGTCTTCTCCAACACCACAGTTCAAAAGCATCATTTCTTCAGCACTCAGCTCTCTTTATAGTCCAACTCTCACATCCATTCACGACTACTGGAAAAACCATAGTTTTGACTAGATGGCCCTTGGTTGGCAAAGTAATGTCTCTGCTTTTTAATATACTGTCTAGGTTGGTTATAACTTTCCTTCCAAGGAGTAAGTGTCTTTTAATTTCATGGCCGCAATCACCATCCACAGTGATTTTGGAGCCCAGAAAAATAAAGTCAGCCACTGTTTCTACTGTTTTCCCATCTATTTCCCATGAAGTGATGGGAACAGATGCCATGATCTTAGTTTTCTGAATATTGAGCTTTAAACCAACTTTTTCACTCTCCTCTTTGACTTTCATCAAGAGGCTCTTTAGTTCTTCTTCCCCTTTAGCCATAAGGGTGGTGTCATCTGCATATCTGAGGTTATTGATATTTCTCCCAATAATCTTGATTCCAGCTTATGCTTCATCCAGCCCGGCATTTCTCATGATGTACTCTGCATATAAGTTAAGTAAGCAGGGTGACAATATACAGCCTTGACGTCCTTCTTTTCCTATTTGGAATCAGTCTGTTATTCCATGTCCAGTTCTAACTGTTGCTTCCTGACCTGCATACAGATTTCTCAAGAGGCAGGTCAGGTATTCCCATCTCTTGAAGAATTTTCCACAGCTTATTGTGATCCACACAGTCAAAGGCTTTGGCATACATAGTCAATAAAGCAGAAATAGATGTTTTTCAGAACTCTCTTGTTTTTTCAATGATCCAACGGATGTTGGCAATTTGATCTCTGGTTCTTCTGCCTTTTCTAAATCCAGCTTGAACGTCTGGAAATTCACAATTAACACATTAATAGAAGACATCAAACCAGTCAATCCTAAAGGAAATCAGTCCTGAATATTCATTGTAAGGACTGATGCTGAAGCTAAAGTTCCAATATTTTGGCTACCTGATTGAAGAGCTGACTCATTGGAATAGACCCTGATGCTGGGAAAGAGTGAAGGCGGGAGGAAAAGGAGACGGCAGGATGAGATGGCTGGATGGCATCACCGACTCAATGGACAAGGGTTTGAGCAAGCTCTGGGAGTTGGTGATGGACAGGGAGGCCCGGCGTGCTGCAGTCCATGGGGTCACAAAGAGTCGGACATGACTGAGCAACTGAACTGAATAGGAGACATCAAGGAGATCAAATCAAAGGAAACTTCAGAAGCCATATTCGAGGTCAAATCCCATTTTATAAAGGGAGAAACTGAGGCCATGACAGACGAGGTGACTTGCACAAAATCAGATCGCTGGGCAGGTTGAATGTTGAACTTAAGGGTTGAAGCTTGACACTGAAGAAGTTTCGCATAAAGATTCTAAAAAACAAACTTGTTTCTTCAGTTACGAAGAAAGAGGAGATGAGACAATGCCCCCATTGTCATGGTGCCGAGTAGCATCTGACGTAGATTGCTACTGTCCCCGCTTCGCGAGGTAGCCCTGTCACTGGGCTTACTCAGGCGTGATGCCCCGCAGCTGGGTCCTCCGATGCTGACCTTGTGCTGCCTCCTGGCAAACTCCAAACTGAATCTGGAAAGATTTCTATTGCAGCCACCTCCCTTCCAGCTATGTCATCAGACTCCTGTTCTACATCAAGAAGTGAAAGAGGCAAGGGTGTGCCATAAAGGAGGAACATTAATCTTCCTAAAACCTGTGTCTAATCGTGCCACTCCCCTGCTTCTAGTCACCTAGAGGAAAAAAAGCCTTTTGGCTTCTCATGGCTGCCGATCTGACCCTTATCGTGCCCAAAGCATCTCATCTCCACCCACTCCAGCCCTCATCTCCTGTGCTCCAGCCAAGCCAGTCTCCCCAGCCTTCCCTGGACACACACTCCCTTTCTTGCCTCCTCCCCTCTTTACTTGTTAGTCCCTCAGCCTGAACTAAATGTCCCCCATTTTTCTGCCTCCCACATATAATCCTGTCCATTCTTTAAAACTAAGGAAAGTTCCTCTCCTCCTAAAGCCTTCTCCTTCTCTCCAGAGCAGGGAGTACGTATTTGATGTCCAATAATTATCAGGAATACAACAGTCTCTATTATTGAATGAATAGGTGGCTGAAAGAGTAAAAAAACTTTTCTCCTCGACTAGATTGTAAATTTCTTACAGACAGGAGCCGTGATTATGCTTGTCCAAACCTTGCCACAGACAAAAATGATGGTGGTGGTGGTGGTGGTGGGGCAGTAAGAATGACCACCATTGAATCAGCAGCTTTCTCGGCCTTCATCTTCCCCTCTAACGTACAGCACCCCAGTCTCACTGATCTGTTGGCAGAAGTAAATGGTAACATATCGGAGCAATATTTTGCACATATAAAATGCTCTCCAAGTGGTTTCATCCCCTGGAGCAGTCCCTGGCTTTGAAGCGAAGTGGCTGTCTAACCACGTTAGCAAAGACTTGTGTTCTGGAATACACCTGGGGCAATGCCTTGTCATACACTAAAAGGTTTCAGAGCAAGAAAACATCCCAGCTGAAAGAAACATGAGTAACTTCAGAATTGCTGCCGGTGGTTAGACTCTGACTGACACTGTCTCCCAGGACACAGTATCTGGCTGAATCTTATTCTCCCTTTTGTTCAGGTCAGAACAGAAGAAAGTGGTTTTGTAAGACACAGAGGTCTTTTGTCTCTGTAACAGGGTGCTGGGCTCTCTGGGGGCTTGAGCCCACTTCGGGAGGGTCTGGGCAATGTCCTCTGTGGCAGAGATTGAGTTCTTGCCCCAAGGACTCTGATCTGACACTGACCAGCTAACTATCAGTTCAGTTCAGTTCATTTCAGTTCAGTCGCTCAGTCGTGTCCGACTCTTTGTGACCCCATGAATTGCAGCACACCAGGCCTCCCTGTCCATCACCAACTCCCAGAGTTCACTCAGACTCACATCCATCGAGTCAGTCATGCCATCCAGCATCTCATCCTCTGTCGTCCCCTTCTCCTCCTGCCCCCAATCCCTTCCAGCATCAGAGTCTTTTCCAATGAGTCAACTCTTATGATCCTGCAGAAGTCACTCACCCCTCTGAGCCTCAGTTTCCCTTTCTGTCTCCATGCCTCCAGAAGTTATCTAGTCGCCCTCATCTTTCAAATCAATGCAGTAAAACTCATTTCTTTCCCTTGCTTACTCAGGTCTGGCCACACTGGTCTCTGTGCTATTTCCAGGGCATTCCAGACATACAACCCACCTCAAAACTTTTACACTTGCTTTCCTTCTCCCAGAAAATACTTCTTCCAGGTAGTAACGTGACTCTCCCTTCACCACCTCAGTCTTTCCCCGTCATCCTATTTATAATGACAGTCCCACCCTACCCCTCAGCACCCCCTGCCCCTTCTTCCTGCTTCACTGCTCTCCATGGTGCTTACCACCTTCTAACCTACTGTATGTTCACTTACTTAGCTTCTCCCTCTCCCACCTCCTACCCCATGACAACAGAATCTCTAGGAGGTAAGAATTTCTGTTTGTTTCTTTCACTGTTCAGAACAGGGTCTGGCACATAGTAGGGGCTCAAAAATATTTGTTACCTGAGTACATGAGTTCAGCACGTGTTAAATGAGAACCCACTGTGTATCAGGTTCTGGCATGTAGAAATGAATATGGCAGCTTCTCAAGATGCTAAGTGTCTAGCAGGGTAGACAAATGAGAGGGAAATAAGTTTAATAATCAAAACAGAGGCAGAAGTGGAAAGGTGATAGATTCAGGGGTAACTCAGAGGAAGAACTAGCTCACTCTCTTGGGAGGAGGGAAAACTCAGAGATTTCCTTAGGTACTGACTCCTGTTCCAATCTAAAAAGTTTCTGAGGGTCAGAGAGGGTCAGAGAAACTGAGAAGATCCACCAAGGTGGAAGGTTTGACTTGTCGTTTGCTAAAAATTCTCTACTATGAGCAAGGATGTAGATCTCCTAGGTTACTTAATAGATGTTGAATGGATGAATAAATCCATGATTTAACAGAAAGGGATCATCTAAGGAATCTTCCGGCTTGAAAACTCTTAACGTGTCTCCCATTCTCTGTTACATTACTAAAGCTCTCTTCCAGAAAAAAGAGGGGGAAAAGACAGCACACACTGTACTGTGTGCGCAGTCGCTCAGTCGTGTCCGACTCTCTACGACCTAATGGACTGTAGCCCACCAGGCTCCCCTGTCCATGTGATGTTTCAGGCAAGGACACTGGAGCAGACTGCCATTGCCCTCTCCACGGGCTCTTCACAACCCAGAGATCGAACCCACAGTTTCTGCATATTCCGCATTGGCAGGTGGATTCTTTGCTACCTGAGCCACCTGGGAAGCCTCACTACTGTATTTTAAATGGATAACCAATAAGGACCACCTGTATAGCACAGGAATCTCTGGTCAATATTCTGTAATAAGCTAAATGGGAAAAAAACTTGAAAAAGAATATATATATATATGTATATGTATAATGAAACACTTTGCTGTATACCTGAAACATAATATTGTCAATCAACTATGTTCCAATATAAAGTTTAAAATAATAAATAAACAACATTTTTAAATTTAAAAATTTCCCAATACCCCAAAAGGATATTTTACCGTTATAACTTTACCATTATAGCTTCTTTGAGGAAGAAATTCTCCCCAGAGGCTGCAATTAAAAAGCATATTTTCAGAAGAAGCTATTATATCTTTAGCTACCAGATTGTTTAATTGAATACCTTAGGTGACACCCGGAGATAAGTAGGACGTGAGAATGAGAGATGGCACAGGTGAATTTTCATGGAGACAGCAATGGGATAGAGCAAAGATGGCAAGCTACCCTTTCCCACCCCTGTTTCACATCACCTGGAGCTACTAATGCTTCTGCTATCTTAGATGGTTGAGAGGAGCGGCAGGAGGAGGAACAGGAAGAACCCATGAAAATTACATAAAATTCAAAAGTCCATTTCCATCAGTAAGGTTTATTGACACAGAGCAGGCTAATTTATTTACATGTAACCTACAGCTATTTTCATATATCATGGTGGAGTTGAGTAATTTGTGTCAGAGGTGGTAGGACTACAAGGTCCGAGACATTTATTATCCGACAGCTCGGACTTTTAGGTTCTTTGGGGGAAATGATAGTAGCTCAGAAGCTACCATAGGTTAAAGATCATGGTGGAGTAAGCCACTCCCTTACAGGCTCACTACCAGATCATATGAAAGCAGGACTCAGACCAACCAGTGCTTGCAATGGTTAATTTTCAGTGTTGACTTAGCTAGGCCATATAGCACTCAGGTATTTGCTCAAATATCAATCTAAATGTTGCTATGAAGGTATTTTTTAGATGAAATTAACATTTAAATCTTCCCTGGTGGCTCATATGGTAAAGAATCTGCCTGCAATATGAGAGACCTGGGTTCGATACCTGGGTTGGGATGATTCCCTGGAGAAGGAAATGGCAACCACTCCAGTATTCTTGCCTGGAGAATCCCATGGGCAGAGGAGCCTGGCTGGCTGCAGTCTATGGGTTTGCAAAGAGTCGGACATGGCTGAGCGATTAGGACTTTCACTTCCATCATTTAAATCAGTAGGGTTTAAAGAAAGCGCATTACCCTCCAAAATGCAGGTGGGCCTCATCTAATCAGTTGAAGGCCTTAAGAGAAAGCAGACTGGGGTCCCCCAACGGAAGGGGGAATTCTGCCTGCAGATGGCCACCAGACTTGAGCTACAACATCACCTCTTCCCTGGGTATCCAGCTTTCCAATATACATCTTGCTTACTAGATTTGTCCCATGCACTTATTGGAATTTTCTCCAAAATATTTAAACCAACCCACATAGCTCAGTTAGAAAAGAATCTGCCTACAGTGCAGGAGACCCGGATTTGACCCTGGGTCAGGAAGATCCCCTGGAGAAGGAAATGGCAACCCACTCAAGTATGCTTGCCTGGAAAACCCCATGGACAAAGGAGTCTGGTGGGCTGCAGTCCGTAGGGTCACAAAGAGTCAGGCACGACTGAACAACTAACACTTCACTTCACTTCACACACTGTCAGTAGCACTAATTTTGCCAGTAAGAGCCCCTTTCTAACATTCATTACATTCATTAAGCTAATTAATATCACACATATGTCACCAGTGAAATCTATTTCTAAACTCATTGAGATAATTAGCAAAGTCCCTGGTATTGATCAAAGCGAAAACATAACAAAAGTGATTGTCATGGTCATTTCTGGACTGTGAGCTTTCTGATTAGATTACTTGATGCCCACTTCTCAGAGATGGACTTCTGATTTATGGGACTGACTGCACCCAGGATGTAGTTTAAACTAACTGGCACATATATGAAACCACACTGAGATACAGAAGTATTTAAAAGCAAATTACAGACATTCTGTTGATGGGGTATAAGAAATGTCAGCTTTCTACATTAAATTTTAATCTGCTTTAAGCCATCATCCTACCAATATGGCAGGAAATTCAGTCCCACTGGGACCCTCCATCCACACCCCCAGCTTAGGCCCCAGAGGGTCCCAGGAATCTTAAGCAGTTTCTATCTTCCCGGGAGGACCCTCTAGTCTCTCCTCCATGTGGCTCTTCTCATGTGCTCCCCATCACAAGCCTGGTCTCAGGGATAATTGCCAAGGTTGAAAGGCCAGGGCCTCAGTCCCATCTCTACAGGAACCCCTCCGTCCAATCTCTAGGCCCCTCCTTCAATCTGAACTCTGGCCCCACACAGCCGCACTCGCTGCAGGGATGAAACACGAAGCCCATGGGAGATTGCAGGGCTGAAAGCCACGTGTGCCCTCCCACTCCACACACATGCGTGTATACACACACGCACACACGCTGCTCCCTGGCCATGGTACCCACGTGTTCAGTCAAACAGAGTCTAGATGTTCCTGTGAAAGATTGTTAGATGAGATCAACATTTATATCAGAGGAATTTACATAAATTACTCTCCATAATGGAGATGGGCCTTATCCATTCAGTTGGCAGTCTTAAGAAAAAAGACTGAGATCCTCAGGAGGGAGAAGAACTTGTCTCCTCACAGCCTTTGAATTCGAGCTACAACATCAACTCTTCCCTGGGGCTCCAGCCTGCCAGCCTGCTCGGCGGATCTTGGACTTGCCAGCTTCAATAATTGCATCAGGCAATTCCTTAAAATAAATCCTCCTCTCATACACACACACACACACACACACACACACACACACACACAGTGTGTATATATATAGGATTTGTGTGTATACACACTCACACATATATCACATCCCACTTGTTCTGTTTCGCTAGAGAACACTAACTAATACAGCTTCCAGGATGAAATTTCTGAGTATCCTCTCTCTGTTCTCACAAGATCAATTACTCCATTTTATGTATTTCAGAGGTAGAAGAACAGAGAATAAGAGAATGAAGGAAAGTGACATGAAAGTCTCTCAGTTGTGTCCAACTCTTGTGAACCCATGGACTGCAGCCCACCAAGCTCCTCTCTCCATGGAATTCTCTAGGCAACAGTACTGGAGTGGAAAAGGAGAGGGAAGGGTTTTTTCAACAGATGCACAAGAAAAGGAAAAGGAAGAAAGCGCTGGCAGCCAAGGAAGGCCCGTGTTAGTTCGGGTCCCCAGGAAGCAGACACCAATACAGAGTCTGCAGTGTGAGAGATAAACAAGGAAATTGGTGTTTTTTAAAAACAAGGAAGTTTAAACCAGCAATTACAAGTCCATTATAAATCAATTATTCAGTGAAGCCCCAGTGATTAATTTTGTATAAAAACAAGGCTAAATGTAAATAATGGACAATAATATGTGAGATTAAAGAGGAAGACCAGGGTTACAGTAATCTAAGAGCCTTGCATTTCTCAGGAATTCAGAGATATATTTAACTCTAGAGCTGTTTAATGAAGATGTATGTTAAAATTAAGGATAAGCAGGTCTTCCCTGGTGGTCCAGTGGCTAAAACTCCACACTCCCAATGAAGGGAGCCCAGGTTCAATCCCTGGTCAGGGAACTACATTCCACATGTCACAACAATGACCTGATGCAGGCAAATAAATAACAAATATTTCTTTTTAAAAAATTAAGGGTATGCATTAAAAGATTAGAAATATAAAATATAACTCCCAAATAGGAAGTAAGGGGAAGAGGAAGGTAAAGAAAACTAAAGTAAATTAAAACACAGGCAAAGGAATGTAGGAAAGAAGCATAAAAGAATGCCAAATAGAAAATACAAAATAGGGAATTCCCTGGTGTCCAGTGGTAAACATTCTGTGCTTTCACTGCAGAAGGCCCAGGTTCAATCTCTGGTTGGGGAATTAAGACCCCACAAGCCATGCTGCAAGGCCAAAATTAAAGGAAAACAAAGGAAGGAAAAAAATAATAAAATACAAAATAAAGTGATAGATCTAATAAGTACAAATATGTAATTAACTAAAGTAAATGTAGAATGCATGCTGAGTCGCTCAGTCATGTCCAGCTCTTCACAATCCCACAGACTCTAGCCTGCCAGGCTCCTCTGTCCATGGAATTTTCCAGGCAAGAATACTGGAGTGGGATGCCATCGTCTACTCAAGGGGTAATGTAAAGTAAGCCCACCAGTAAGAGTGAAAGTGTTTATCAGTTCTGGGGCAGGAAATATATTAGGTAAGCCTGGAGCATCTTGTTACATTAGAGAGCAAAGAAGTTGCCAAAGATGACAAGGGTCACATAAAAAGATTCAGGAGCACAGTCCAAGAACCTCCTATTGTCCAAAGATGGGACCATTTGAGCAACAGTAAGAATTATTATAACTGCAAGAACAGAAAATATATTTGCAATATCCAAACACATAAACTACAATAGCAAATATATTAGCAAATAATTGCAACAGAGTGAAACTCTTCCAATATATCACAACGGTAACCTTTAAATGATCATAAAGAAGGAAATAAATTCATTTCTAAAAAGCTAGTAAATAAGGGGAAAAAATAAGCATTTATCCTGCCTTTCCTGTATAAACAATACCTCAAGACAACCCAACAGTTGAGTAGAGAAAACTCCTTATAGAAGGACCCCAGCTATAAAATGAAAAACATTTATAGAACTAGAGGCCTCCCGGGTGGCTCAGACAGTAAAGACTCTGCCTGCAATGCAGGAGACCTGGGTCCAATCCCTGTGTCAGGAAGAGTCCCTGGAGAAGGGAATGGCAATTCACTCCAGTATTCTTGCTTTGAGAAACCCATGGACAGAGGAGCTTGACAGGCTACAGTTCATGGGGTCACAAAGAGTCAGACATGACTGAGTGACTAACTCTCTCACTATAGAACTAGAATTATTTTAAAAGCAATATAGAACCATCATTTTGCAATCCTACTAAATAATGAATCTAGTTCAAAGGTTGGCAAAACTTGTCTTAGAAGGCCAGCTAGTAAGCATTTTTTAGGTTTCACAGACCACATAGTCTTTGTCAGGACTACTTAATTAAGCTGTTCTGGCTCAAAAGTAGACATAAACAATATGTCAATGAATAAGCACGACTGCCTTCTAATAAAACTTTATTTACAAGAACAGGCATGATCAGGATTTGGCTCACAGTTTGCTGATCCCTGACCTAGATAGTGACCAGCAGTATTTCCTAACATCATAGAGGCAATCATACTATGTTTTCAAACACAATGCAACTAATTGAAAAAAAAAAAAGCAAAAAGAAAATTATAGTCAGAAATCATAAAATATACTTCTTAAATACTCAAAAATCAAAGAAGCAATCAAGATGGAAACTAGAAAATATTTACAACTAAATGATAACAAAAATGCTATCCATCCAACTTGTGGAATTTACCTAAAATGGCACTTAACGGGACACTGTAGCCTTAAATGTTATATTAGAAAAGAAGAAAAATGGGAGATTAAGGAGCTAAGCTTGCAAACATTTGGGCAAAAGACAACAGGACTAATCTGAAGAAAAGAGAGAAAAATATATAATAAAACAAAAAAGTAATAAACTGGAAACAAAAACATACCACAGAAGACAAGGAAAGCCAAAAGCTGATTATTTGAAACGAACAATAAAACAGACACAGCAGGAAAACCAGTTAACACCCACGCTTCAAACAGGCTAGATAGAAAGGAATTGAGAAATTTCACATTAAAATGCTACAAATGACAGATTAGAAAGAGAGCTAGTGTTTTAACTCTTGACTGCAAGCAATCAGGATTTTTTTCTAGAAGTTCTCAATCTTCTTCCTAGGGATTTATAATTCTTTCTTATATTCAGAATCCATTATTTTCTGCCTGATTCTCTCCCTCCGACTCCACAGAGCCTTCTCCTCACTCTGAGCAGAGAAATATCTCACCTCCAAGGTCACTGAGGAAATAGAGGCCATGAGATGCAGCCCCTTCGCCCACTTCCCTGGATTCACTAACCCACATGGCCACAGTAAGTGTGTTACCGTCTTCCAAGCTCAACTATTTCAATATGCCTTTCCCTGGCCTTCTTCTTGGTGACTAGTATTTTAAGTATTTCTTCTCAATGTTTCTCCCAGCAGGTCTTTTCTATCCACGACAACTTCATTAGCACACAGCTCAACCATTTCAGCGACCTCTCACCCTGGCTCCCGGATTCCTGTGTTTTTTCCCCAACCCACCATGGCAACCATGGAAAAGTAATTTCCCTTAATAAAAATTAAAGAGAAAAAAATAAACTGACTATGCTGTCAAGCTTCAAAGTCATGCGGGACTCCCTCCTGCCCAGCAGATGAAGACCAAGCATTGATGCTGGACATTCAAGCCTTCATCTTCTCACCCTGTTCCCACTCCTCCCTTCGAGACCTTTCAATGGACTCACTTACTGTGGCGCCTCCTCCTTTGTCCCTTAAGGATTTCCCTCCCAGGAATCCTCTTATATATCCAACTTCTCCCCCAAACTCCATGAACTTCCCTCTAGCAGATTTAGGGGCTTCGATTATAAAATACTTTGCATGATTTCTCATGCAGCAAGTAATTATTTTTTCACCAAATATTAGTAAGCATTGTCACCTAGAGACCTATACTGGAATATTTATACCAGCCCTATTTGTAATCACCAAAGATTAGAAACCACCTAAAGTCTTTCCACAGCAGAATGAGCAAGCAAATGGCGCTTTGTTCATAGAACAGAATGCTACGTACATAGTATTAAGAATGGAGGAACATTCATAATGTGACGTGTATGTATGATTTTATCCACATCAATTTCAGAAAAAAGCAAAACTGAATGATAGCGTTAGAATCAGGATGATGGTGACCACTGATAGAGATGAGGGGAGGAGTTGGTGACCGGAACAGAGCACCGTGGGGCTTCTGGGATAACAGTAGTTCTGGTTCTTAATCCTGGTCCCAAGGTGTGTTCCCTTTGTGATGATTCATCAAGCTATTGTAATATGTGTATATGGTTATGCAATACAGAGTTACAATATGTACACTTTTCTCTATACATTAAACTTCGATAAATAGTCAATTGAAAAACAGCAGTGAGCACCTACTGTGTACCAGACACAGGGTTAGAACCACTGGGAACATAGTCCATCCCTCAAGGACTGGAAGCCGAGTGCAGAGGCAGGTGAGGAAGCGTGGCAGGACTTACAACACAGAAAGGGAGTGCTGATGGAGGTAAGCATGGCATGCAGCCCATTCAATTCAGTGAGCCTCAGTTTCCTCATCTGTAAAATGGGGAACATATTTCCTACTTCAGTGCGTTACATAAGGACCCAAAAGATAATATAGGTGGATGTGTTCCACAGAGTCCCTGGGGCACAACAGACACCCCACAAATGGTTCTTGACTCAAAATTTGATTCTCAGCACGAACATTCCTGGAAATCTCCCCAGATAGCAGCCTCTCCCACTCTGCCTCCTTTCCCCCTTCACACTCTCACACACACACTCAGACACATATAAACACCACATGCACACAGGCCATCAGTCGTGATTTCTTGGATTAAGGCAACAGTGGAAAATGCATATGAAACGTCAAAGGTGTTCGTGGTCACTCTCTCTCATTTCTGAGATGTCCGGGATCCCATACACACCCCTCTGCCCAGTCCTGAGCTGCTCCCACCCAGATTTCCTCTGCTGCCTGGAGCACAGCAGCAAGCCAAAGGGCCATCAACATGCTCTCTTAGAGGTACACACGCCCCAAGCCCTGAAGAATCTGGATAAGGAGCGAATGGCGTCCTCTCCAGTCTCTTTCCTTCTCATCAGGATTGAGGACCTTTCCAACCTGAATGAAAACAGTTCTCTGAAGTCTGCTCATGTGTAGAAGTGGACGTGTAGAAGTGTGAATGCACTCCGCCGGGTTTGGAGGCTGTGGCCCCAGCTGGTTTCATCTGGCAGCAGTCTCGTGAGGGCTGACAGTTAACACAGACAGTGACATCAGTCCACAGAAGGATCCTGAACAGCTCCCACAGTTGTGTTTGGGGCACTGGGCCCTCCTTGATGCCATCTGCAGTGACTCACCCGAGCATGAAAATGTGAGCAAGTAAGCCATGGATGGGAAGATTTGCTAATGCAGGTGCAAGACCACGCGTCTGTGCAAAGAGCCAAGAAGGCACCTTCACCCACTGGTTCCCATCCAAAGTCTCTCTCACGCCCCACTGCTTCTCCCCATCTCCCTCTTCAAAACATCGGCTCCCATTCACTCTCGGCAATACTTCTAAAGTCACCTCCTCAGCCCAGCTCCCTGGTTCCCTTCTTGCCCTGCCAGCTCCACCACTTCCCCTCACTCCCTCAAGCCCACCAAGCTCCCTCCAAACTTGGAAGTTTGCCCTGACTGGAACATTCTACACCTCCTCTTCACTGGGTTGAGTCCTGCTCATGCTTCAGATCTCTATTCCCAAGTCACCGTCCCCTCCTTCTCACTGACCCGCATGCCAGTCTAAAGTAGATTTCCACCTGGCACCTTTCCCACGATAGTCATCACAAAGTGTAAGTAATTAGTGATCTGTGTACTTGTTTGCATATCTGTCTCATCTGCTGCTGGATTACAGAAGTTCATTCATCACTCTGTCCTTGGAGTCCAGAGTAGGTATCAATATTATTGGTTTGATTGGGTTATTGATTGATCGATGGATCTCTGGACAGGGAACATTGCCAACCAAATTTAAGCTGAAAAATAAGGCTTTTTCCTTCATTAGTGGAAGAGGTTTAGGGAAGCAATGGAAAAATCATGCTGCTTTCTATAGTGAAAAGTTATGGGCAGTCATATGGTCTGAGCGTACAACCAGACAAACTTGTTTCTGCCATGCATCAGCTGTGTGATCTGCAGAAATTCTCTTACCTCTCTGAAACTTCATTTCTTTCTGACAATGGGGTAAAAATAATGCATTTGGGGTTATTGACAGGATTGGATGAATTGAAGAACATAAATGTATTTTATAAAATCCTGAAGCACAGGAGCTGGAGAAGGACATGGCAATCCACTCCAGTATTCTTGCCTGGGAAATCCCATGGAGAGAGGAGCCTGGTGGGCTACAGTCCTTGGGGGTCGCAAAGAGTTGGACACAACTGAAGCAACTGAGCACAAAGCACAGGGGAATTCATGGGGTCTGAGTTGAGGCAGCAACAGAGAGGCTGACCATAATGGAAATGTGCCAAGCCTGTCTGAGAGGCAGTCCATATGCATACTGTGCTATATTGAAGAGTCTTCTCCAAAAATTTACAACCACCTGGAACCTGTGGATGTGACCTTATTTAGAAATAGCGTCTTTGCAGGTGTAATCGAGTTGATATGAGGCTCTACTGGATGAGGGTGGATCTAATTCAGTAATGGGTAGATTTATAAAAAGAGAGAAATTTAGCCATCAGAGCTTGGGCGTGTCAAGGAAGGCTGCTTCCCTAAAGCCTTCAGAGGGAGCAGGGCTGTGTTCATCCCTTCACTTTGAACCTCCAGCCTCCAGACCTGTGGGAGAATGGATTTCTGCTGTTTTAAACCACCTACCTTGCGGTACTTTGTTACAACAGTGCTAAGATACTAATAAACACACACTAGCAATTGGCCATTTTGGATACCTACAAGTGGCCCACGTGGCCCACCTTTGCCCCAGGGAGCAATCTTTATAACCAAGGAAACAGCCAGCCCTTCTGTATAGCCTGGAAAAAGCTTTCAGGAAAATTTCACTTCAAAAGATAAAGCACAGAGATGAACTGTTCCTCTTGCCCACTCCAGTACTCTTGCCTGGAGAATCTCATGGACAGAGGAGCCTGGTGGGCTACAGTCGACGGGGTAGCAAGGAGTCGGACACGACTGAGCAACCAACACTTTAACTTTCAGGCCAATGGATGTGTTCTGAGCAAAGTAGGCTGTGATGTTCATTATTAAATGCATTTTTGGCTTAGGATAATTTCAACCTGCAATGGTTTTATCTTATCCATCACAACTTGATAAAGACCTGTAGATATGGAAAATGGGCCAGAGGAGGAATATACTAGAGATAAAATCCAACTGATTGTCCCCCATACTGGCCATTTTAACACCTGTCATAGACTCAGCACCTAGAATTCATGACTGTTTCTATAAAGCACTGGGCACTGTGTCATTCCATTACCCATACAAGTAAATATTAAGAAACTGCTGCTCTGTCAAAGAAGAGAAACCATAAGGTGAGCCCACTCACTCGCAGTTATGCAACAAGGCCAGACAGAACCAGAATGCAGAACACTCATCCCTACACAGAGCAACTGCCATCTCGAAGAATATGCAGATTCTCCAACCCAATGAGCATGAACTCCACTGCTCCCGCCGTTGCTTACCCACTGCCTCCTGACGCAGAGGATGTGACTACATGGACTCCGTACAAGGTCACAGTATCTGCTTCCACCTCCTCACGTCACATAGAAGGCAAATGGCATCCAGGCAATGGGGATGGGGGGGTCAGCCACACCACCCAGTGGAGAGAAGACCCCAGAATTTCCAAGTCTCTCCAGGGTTACTTTATGGAGAAAGGCCTGGATTTCAAGACTCTTGCTTGTGCTGTGGCGGTCATGTTTACCAAGCATCTAGTATGCTCCCTCATTGTCTCGGTCCCTGTGAACAGGGGGTGGAGATACAGCCCTCTCTGAACTCACTACTTCAAGCCTTCCCAGGTGTAGCTCAGAAGTGCAGCTGCAGGATAACTCGGTTTGGTTCTAAATCCACAGAAGTAAGAACACAGCCTTTCCCTGCTGTGTGCGAACTCGTGATTTTTTTTTTCTTATGTTGGTGAGGTCAATTACTCTCCTGCAGTTCTGCAGTAAAGCTTTCCAAGACTCTCAAGTCACTGCTCTTATTAATTACTGTATCAGCTGTTTTACATACCCTAATTATCTCCCTGTGGCACAGACAATGGCCTTTTTTAAGTTTTTCTTTTTTTCTTGCTCTTTCTGGTAAAAATAGAAAATATGAATATGTATGTAAAGCTTTTTCAAAATTTAAACACAGCGTGAGCGCCATCTGCTGCTTAAAATGAGGAATAGCTGCCTTGATTCCTAGTTTCAACTTTGAAAATCCTCCTCGTAAAACTAATGGTAATAAAAATAAAGTAATAATATCTTTCAAAATCAAAGATAAGGGACTTCTCTAGCTGTCCAGCGGTTAAGACTCTGTACTTCCACTGCATGGGTTCGATCCCTGGTGAAGAAACTAAGATTCCCACATGCCTCACAGTGTGGCCAAACATTTTTTTAATTTAATAATAGATAAAAATACATTTAGGCGCATAATGCCTTCCTCTGCTAAGTGACTTAGTCCTCAGAGCATAATTAGTTGTTCTGAAATATTCATCACGAATATCGCAGCTAACACTTGGTAAGAACTTGTTATGTGCCTGATTTCATAAAATGTTCACAACTGTGTTTACTGGATTCTGTCACTCTCCACATTTTAAAGATTAAGAAATGAAAGCACAGAGAAGGGAAGTGACTTGCCCAGGAAGTCGATGGCACAGCCAAGATTTGAGCTCCCACGCACCGCCTTCTCCTCCGCACCCGTGCTCCATAATAAGCTTAGTGAAGGAGAGAGGTGCGTGTAAGGACACAGGATGAGTCACGGTTTGCAAAGCTCACGCAAAAGGGTCACTCCGCTCAAGCACCTCGGCAGAGACGCTGTGTCATCTCCGCCCGTCACACGTGAGAGAGGTTGAGGGTCCCGCCCAGACGGCACACTCAGAGGGGCACAGCACCGGAACCTGGGTCTGCCGACCCTGCGTTCCAGGTTGTACCTCACCGTGGTACGGCTGTCCAACCCTCACAAGTGATAGAGAAGGAAGGCGTCTTAATCAGATTCCAACCTCCCTCGGGTCCAGCAGGGCAAGTAGGAGAATGCATCTTCACTTTCTGAAGGCTCCCCGAGGCAAGAGGCCCAACAACAGGGCCTGCCCTCCTCCAGAGAGAGGGCCCGCTCCCATCCTCCCCGCCCTACCCTGTGCGCCTTCCACACCCACGCCTGCTGGGGTAGGAAGTGCTCGGACCCTCCGCCTACAGGCGGGCCACCCTCTTCCCACACTCACACACACACACACTCTCTCACACACTCACACACACACACACACTCTCACACACTCACAGGCGCCCCAGCGCTGGCTGATTCAGCAAGTAGCTTTTCCTGAGGCTCTAACAACAGGTGTCACATTGACGTCTCCCGAACAGTGCTTTACACACACTGTTTGTGATTCGTTGATATCTAAGGAGTGATTATGATGGAGAAATCCCAATAATTTTTTATGGTGACAGGTGGTAACCAGACTGGCTGATTATTTGTCATATATAAACATAGCAAATCACTATGTCATACACCCAGAGCTAACATAGTGCTGTAGGTCAATTATATGTCCATTTTTAAAAGGTTTTCAAAAGTAAACCCATGAATAGGTTAAAAAAAAATAGAGGAATCCCAATACCATGGCCATTCAGAGTCAGGCAGGTAGGGTCGGGACATAGTTTCGCCCTTTACAGAAAGTTTGAAGCCTCTCTACACTTCAGTTTTCTCATCTCTAAAATGAGGATAATAATCCCAAACTCTACAAAATTCATTGAGGGTTAAAGGGACATCACACTCGAAAATGCTTCATCAAGTATTCAATCCTTTGTGTATGCTAAAGAGCGCTTCCCTGGTGGCTCAGAGGTAAAGAATCCATCTGCCACGCAGGAGATGCGGGTTCAGTCCCTGAGTCAGGAAGATTCCCTGGAGGAGGAAACGGCAACTCGCTTCAGCATTCCTGCCTGGGAAATACCACGGACAGAGGAGCCTGACGGGCCACAGTCCATGGGGTTGCAAAAGAGGCAGTCATGACTGAGGGACTCAACAACAACAACCAAATACGCCAAAGAAAGCCCTTCCTGAAGAACATGCCCTTGTGAACTGTAGATTACTCCAAAACTATGAAGCTAGCTGGAAATCACAGTGATGGAAAGACTAAAATTGTAACATGCCATGAGAATACAGGCTGTTATCATTATTAGACCAGAAGAGTTGAGGTTCCACAACGAGTCATCAATTCCACAGTTTACTGAGTGCTTCCGAGTCCCAGGTACCATGCTGGGGGAGGGCAGGGTATTCACAATACTCAAAATACCCCTAGGCCCTGGGGCTTAAGGCACTCACTACTCAGCAGGGAAGCCTGGACTCCGCCCTCCTCTCTGACACAAGGAGGACCACTGGGTATTTGCACAGAAAGCAGCTCCCGCTCTAGCCCAGCACGGGCACAGCGTCAAAGCCCTCTCAGCTCCTCTGACTCTGCCACTTACATGCAGTCTGTCCTGGGACGAGCGACTTATGCTGTCTACCATAGGAGCACCAGCCCAGATAACAGATTTTAAAATGATATCTAAACAGCAAAGTGCCAAGCCAGTGTTGTGGCAAAGGCCATTCTTATTCCTCAATATCATTCTCCCTTGCCTCCCTAGCTGAAAACATGGCTGTTCAGCCACAAAACTACATGTTCTTGCAGTTAAGCATGGTCATGTGACTAAGTTCTTGCCAATAGGACGTCAGCAAAGTATCATTCCCGCCTTCCTCTATTCCGTATTTGGGGTGTGGAAGTTGTGACTACTGAAAATCCAAATTGGGCCATGAGGATAGTGGCTAAACCCAAGGGAGAGTTGAGTAGAAGGATGGTCGTGGTTTCAAGGACTTTGTGGAGAGAGCCATCCCAGCTGTCCTGGGTGGAAGGCCTGTAGATGTTTACATGAGAAATAAATATATATTCAAGCCACTGTCGGTTTGAATTTTCTGTCACAGCTGAGCCTCATTCTAACGAATATAAATATAGTTTGCAATCATGACTTGACATGCCACAGTGGCCTTTCTAACAAAGGCTTTGTACAACAGAATCCGTTCAGTTCAATCAGTTCAGTTGCTCAGTCACGTCCAACTCTTTGAGACCCAATGGACTGCAGCACGCCAGGCTTCCCTGTCCATCACCAAGTCCCAAAGTTGCTCAAACTCATGTTGATTGAGTCAGTGATGCCATCCAACCATTTCATCCTGTCATCCCTTCTCCCGTCTTCAATCTCTCCCAGCCTCAGGGTCTTTTCCAATGAGTCAGTTCTTTGCATCAGGTGGCCAAATGATTGGAATTTCAGCTTCAGCATCAGTCCGTCCAATGAATATTCAGGACTGATTTCCTTTAGGATCTCCTTGCAGTCCAAGGGACTCTCAAGAGTCCTCTCCAACACCACAGTTCAAAAGCATCAATTCTTCTGTACTCAGCTTTCTTTATAGTCGAATTCTCACATCCATACATGACTACTGGAAAAACTATAGCTTTGATTAGATGGACCTTGGTTGATAAAGCAATGTCTCTGCTTTTTAATATGCTGTCAAGGTTGATCATAGCTTTTCTTCCAAAAAAGGAGCAAGCGTCTTTTAATTTCATGGCTGCAGTCACCATCTGCAGTGATTTTGGAGCCCCCAAAAATAAATGGTATGGCCCTAACAGTACAATAGAATGGGTTGGACAAATAAGAAAGTCACCTCTCACCACAAATGAGACTCAAGGAAATACTGTACGAACTTCTTTGAAGGTTATTATAGAACAGAATCTTTCATCAGTTGGATTCCAAGAACCAGCAACCCAACAGGCATGAGACCCAGGTGCATAATAGGAGTCACGATAGAAACCAACCATGTTGTGAAAAATTCATGTAAAATATGTTCCTGAGGCACCTACCATGCCAGGCCAGATGTCCGGCCACACGGGCGTTCAGATATGGTCCCTGCCCACAAGTGGCTCTTAGCCTCAGGGCAGACGAATGAAGACAATGCCTGGAGCCTGGACAATTACAGAGGTGTTTGCAGGGCTGTGGGAACTCGAGAGGGAAGAAACATGGACAGCGCGGTAAGAAAGCAAAGGGAGAACTAGGAAAAGTTCTTTTCTTTCAAATGGTTATTTATTTATTGAAGAATTGTTTATTTAAAATATTGTGTTGTTTTTAAGTGTATGGTGAAGTGCTTTGGTTACACATATTCCTTTTCAGAGTCTTTTGCATATACATTAATGAATATAAAGTATTATAAGATACTGAATATAGTTTCCTGTGCTATACAGTAGGACCTCGTTGGTCATCTGTTTCATATAGAGTAGTTTATATCTGCTAATCTCAAACTTCTACTTTATCCCTCCTCCCTCCCTTCCCCTTTGGTAACCATAAGTTCGTTTTCTTTGTCTATGAGTCTTAGCAACAAAAACAAATGAAATAATGCCATTTTCAGCAGCATGGTCGGACCTAGACATTATCATATTAAATGAAGTAAGTACATGGATGAAGGGAAGAACAAATATCGTATGTTATCACTTATATGTGGAATCTAAAAAATAATACTAATGAACTTAGTTACAAAACAGAACAGACTCACAGACATAGGCAAGGTTTCTTAAAGGCAGCATTGGATCTCGGTCTTAATGGATAAATGGAAGTTACCCAGAAAAAGAAGAGTGGAGCAAACCTCCCAGGCAGAGCACCAGTGCAGAGGCCAGAAGGCGTTGGTGGAAACCCAGAGCAGGCGTCCAGCAGTGTCCACCTGGCCCAGGCCACAGAGCGACGCCTGGGAGCAGCAGCCACCCCGGTGAGCCCCACCAGCCCTCCGAACGCAGCTGCACCCCCAGGTTTCACTTTCCAGGGTGACTCAGAGGATGACGTGGAGCCGCTGTGGGCTCCCTGGGGCAGCCTCTGCATGTGGGGTCATTACTGATAAGTAATGAGACAGAAGGCTTAACAGATGGAAAGTGAGAAAATACCAAAGTGGTCGAAGCAGGAAGAAGGAGATGTGGGATGAGCAAAGGAGAAGCGAGCATTATTGATTCCCTTTTTGGAGACAAGACAGGAGCTGGTCCTGCTGCCTTGTTGCCTGCCCCGTTCAACAAAAGGAGAATCTCAATCCCATGGATCCATCAACACCAGAGGTCAGGTAGAATGTTCAGGGCCTCCCCAGACCGTCTCTCCCTTTCTTCTACGTCAGAACTGAGGCAACCCCTTCTACAAAGTGCAGTGAGTGTGTGCTCAGTCATGTCCAACTCTTTGCAACCCCATGGACTGTAGGGCATTAAGCCATGCCCACCATGTGCCAGGCACTGCACTGCTCCCTGATATGACCCATTTTGAACAGATGGTCCCTTTCAACAACCACAATGAGGTCTGCATTATCACACAGACAAGGAAACAGAGACTGTTCTACAAACAAGGAAATAGAGACTCCCAGAAGCTGAAAGTGATCCGTCAAAGATCCATGAACAAGTAAATAGAATATTTGGCCCCAAAATCTATGGCTAAAAAGTGCCAACTATCATCTGAGCCTTCAGCAAGTTGTCATCTTTTTGCTGGTGGAGGGTCTGGCCTCAGTGTTGATCAAGGTGGTAGTCATTGAAGACTGGGGTGCCTGTGACAATCACTTAAAATATGGCAATAAAGTTTGCCACACTGATTGACTCTCTCTTTTACAAATACTTTCTCTGTATTATGCAAAGCTGTTTAATAGTATTTTACCCACAGTAGAACGTCTTTCAAAATTGGAGTCAATCTTTTCAAACCCTGCTGCTGCTTTTCATGCTCGTTTGACTTCAAGAGAGATCACCATTGTGAACGAGGCAGATTCCTGGTCCCTACTGGTTGAATCAGAATCTGAGGGTGAGATCCCAGTCATGGTTTTTGTTTGTTTTGTTTTTCTTTTTAATGTTACTTATTTGGCCACTCTGGGCATTATTAAGGCAAACTTCGTTGCCTTATTTTAAGTATTGTCAAAGTGCAACAGCCAGGATCCTTTTTATTTTTATTTTTTTTTTAGTTTTAGCATCCAGGTTTTTAGTTGCAGCATGGGGGATCTAGTTCCCTGAACAGGGATAGAACTCAGGGCCCTGCATTGGGAGCTTGGAGTTCTTAGCCATTGGACCGCCAGGGAAGTCCTCCTCAGTCATGTGATTTTTTAAAAAATTTTTAATTGAAGAATAACTGCTTTACAACATTGTGTTGGTTTCTGCCATATATTGACATGATTCAGCCATAGGTATACATATGTCCCTTCCCTCCTGAACTTCCCTCCCACCAGTCATGTGCTTTTAAAACCATTTCTCTCTGTGATTTTCTGATCGGTGAAATGTGAGAACACTGGCGTCTACCAGGGGCCCCTGAGCTGGGCACTCAAGGTCCTTACACCTCAGAGGTCCAGCAATAGGCAACGGTGAGCCAGGATGGTTTGTCACCAGGAGGCTGTTGTCACACAGCACAGTCTCCGGAGCCAGGTCACCTGAGTCTGAATTCCAGTTCTGCCAAACGCCGGCTGTATCACCTTGGGTAAGTCCCATTCCTCCCCGTGCCTCGGTTTCCTCATCTGGAAAACTGCAGTCGAAATAGAACTCATCGAGGAGGCTGTTTGGAGGACGGATGAGTTCAGCGTGTGGAGAGTTCAGAACAGTGCCTGCCACAGAGTAGCCATCCCGTATCCTGTCGTCGTTGTTCCACGATGCAACTGCTCCTAAATGACGCAAGAAAGAGGAGGGTATTCGACACTGTGGCTCCTGAAGATGGGAGTCAACGGGCACCATTCCAAAGGATGTGGAAGGATAGAGAGAAGAGATTAAATCCTGGCTCATCCGATGTCGCTGTTTGTTATTCTTCTGGAAGTGTCATCAAAAACAAGTCACTGCCGTCAAGACAAATCATGAATCAGCCTGTGAGGCTGAGTCACAGACAGAGACTGCTCCAGGGTCTTCCGGCCAAAATGACGTCTGGTTCTCTGTTGTGTATGCTTTTGATGGCACCAGGGGGAGACAAAGGGAACTTAATCAACCTTAGAAAATGTGAAAGGTATTCTTAAATTCCTTGAACATTTGGGTTGTTTTCCGCTGATTTGTTTTCCCTCTTGCTATTTCCCCTCCTTAAAATGCCCACTTCTTTAACCCTTCAACCTGTTGTCAACCTCCCAGCCAAATTCTTCATAAGCAAACGAACCACGGGCCAGCCACTATGCTAGGGGCCAAGGGAGATTAAAAAAAAAAAAAAAAAATTTACTTAGGCGTTATCGTCACCACTTAAGGAACACTTGCTGTGTACCAGGTAAGGATTCACTGGAATCCTTACAACTATTAATAGAATGAGGTTTTATGTATTCATTTTTTAAGACTCAGTTCAACAGAAGTAGGATTCAGGGCACTAAGTGCTAAGAGCACTGTGATAAGCTCTTCCTGTGAATTAGCTCATTTAATTCCCAGAACTACCCAGTGTAACTACGGTTATACCCATTTTACAGTAGAATAGACAGAGGCTCGATGAAATTTAAAAACATCCTTGCCCAAGAACACAGAGCTAAGAAGGGGGGTGGAGTTCAGATATGAGCCCACGGAGTCTAATTACAGAACCAAAGCCACATCCTGGCCACCTATGTGGTCCTTCCGCAAAGCCTTCACGCATGCCCGCACTGTGCTTTCTCTTCTCGGAATTCTGACCTTATTTACAAGCAGTCCAATAAAGGAATTTGTACCTTTTTCCTCTCTCACATACACAGGTAAATTCCACTCTCCCATCCTATTCTCACCCCACTCTTGACAGGTAGAGTAAGTTCCCTGAAGCTAGTAACCCTAACTCATCCTCTTTCATGTAGCTGCCATTTTTTGAGCACCTCTGTGTCTGGTATTATCAAGGGCACATTTATTCTTTAGATTTGTTGCTTATTAGTCTTCACAGTAACCCTAGGACATAAGTAATACTATCCACATTTTATAGATGGAAGATTAAATCTTGAAAATTACCTGACTCTAGATGGTTGTCAGCTAAATGACAAGAGAATATGCAGGACCCCAAAGCCTGTGATCTCTCCATGAGCCTAAACTGCCATCTCCCCTTCTGCCTTGCATAGAGCGGCACACAGGGTGAAGGGAAGCCTCAGAACTGGAGCTTAAAGACTTAAAGTCCCTGGTCCATGACTGATTAGTTGAACAGGTCACTTCATCTCGCTGGGATGCAGGGCAAAAGCATCATCTATTAATCTCTCTTCTGGAACAGTTCCCAGACCCAGGCGCTCTCCTGGTCTCAACCTCACCCCTTCTTTGGGGAGAGTCCATGTTTGGATCCCAAACATTGGTTTAAGAACCACGTCATTCGCCATCAGGTCCCTAGAACCCAGCGCAGAGCCTCACACAGAGTGAACTCAGTACATGCTCAGTGAACACATGGACAAATAAACACACAAATTAATACACCTGTGCTCGTGGCCGCATCCCAGCTGTGGTGCCCAGGGCTGACCTTGGCTGTGGTTGTTGCTGCCCAGCCTCCCTGGATTCCCAGCCTGGTTCTCCAACTCTCTCTCACCCATTCTGTAAACTGCTCAATATACTCCAGTGACTTCTAAACTGAGGCAGAGCCCACTTCTGTAGCTTAAAAACCACTACAGAAGCTGGCCAGATGCTCACCAACCCCACTTCCTCTTTTCCTAAGCACAAGGCCATTTCTCTTAACCTCCCTAGCAGTTAGGCAGTGGAGTTCCAGCCAATGGGGTGGTCATTACAGAACCCTTTGAGCCACCACCATGCTTTTTTCCCTTGTGCAGGGACATCAGTGGCTAAGCTGACAGCACCCCAAAATGGAAGGAGCTATATCCCCCAGTCCATTCTGAAGGAGATCAACCCTGGGATTTCTTTGGAAGGAATGATGCTAAAACTGAAGCTCCAGTACTTTGGGCACCTTATGCGAAGAGTTGACTCATTGGAAAAGACCCTGATGCTGGGAGGGATTGGGGGCAGGAGGAGAAAGGGACAACCGAGGATGAGATGGCTGGATGGCATCACAGACTCAATGGACATGAGTCGAGTGAACTCCGGGAGTTGGTGATGGACAGGGAGGCCTGGCGAAGAGTCGGACACGACTGCGCGACTGAACTGAACTGAATATCCCTAAATCATCATTTGGAGAAGAGATACCCCAGACACAGCCAGCATCAAACCATGAAATAAATCTTTTAGCTGTTCCATGATCAATGTCCAAGGTAGTTTGTGACATGATATAGAGTCTATCACTCTAGCTAATACCATCATTAGCCCAGACTAGTTCAATCTCTATTATCAAGTAGGGTTGCTATTATTAACATGGCTCTTCTTAATACAGTGGGTATTCAAATAGGTACTTTATTGGTAGAAAATTGTGCCATTTTCAGGTCCTCAGTAACTTGTTCTTGGTGTTCTATGTGGTGCCTTAAGTTATACTGGGTATTAGGGGACTCAGCAACTAAGATGTGAGAGCTTTGAAGGGAATGTGGGTGTGAACTGTCTCATACACAGCACATAGGACATGCGCAATAAAGAGCAATAGTCTCAGGAGGTGGGAAAGCATCGTGCTAAGGGCGATGATCCTTAGTGAGACACACACAGATCCTGGCTCCCCCACCCAACTGTGGGAACCACGCCACCCCGCTTCCCTGAGATGCCTTTTCCTCCCCCGTTGAAGGGAGAAATTCATGATTTCCCACTAAACACTAAGTGTTTTACTAAAAACTATCATCTTGGAAGATTAAGAAAGACAAAATATGTACATCACAAATACAGCTCCTAGCACAGAGTAATTATTAGAAAATAGAATGTTCCCTATTAAAAGCTATTGTAATATTTAAATGATACTCAGAAGCAAAAATCTAAAGGGGATTTGTTTCCACAGACCTTTTTATCTCTTACATGGATTCCACAACTGCTTAAGCTTGGATAAAGTGTTAACTGTGCTTACACTTTCTTGATTTAGCATTTCTAGTTTGTCTATTTACTTCAAGTTTCTCTGTCCTCATCAGGTGCTGTAGCATTAGCGTGTTTGTGGGGGCAAGACCAGCAGATACCCCTGGAGTTTCTCCTTAAACCCCCATGGCCAGCAGTTGGGAGGGCAGTTTTACCCCTCAAAATAAGAAGAATATCAACAATCCCAATAAGCAAACTCTGAGGAAAAATAAAGTCTTCGCCCAGTGAAGACATTCTATGTATTTGTCGATCCTGGGATGTCCTCAGCCGGGTGGCAAGTCTTCATGGAACCCCCGGCCCTCCATCTTCATGCAATACCAGCAACTATTTACTGAGTGTTAGGCATTCAACACGCACCATCCCACTTAATGCCAAGATTAACCATCAGAGCCGGAATCCATGATGATCCCCACTGGACAGCTGAGGGCGATAAGGTTTAGAGATTCTTGTAGCACGTTAGAGTAAGGGGTTCAAAATCGACCTCCAGTGGAGGACACTGACTTCCCTCCACCCCACATCCTCAGCTTCTCATCCAACACTGAGTGCACACGGCAGCAGACACCTCTCTCTGCCTTGAATGTTCCCTCTTCTTACTTTCCGTTTGAACCCTAAATGCTGGAAACACCTCTTAGTGCCATTATCTGAATGCAAGCTCATTTCCCTGCCTCGGGCCTCTTCCAGGGGGCCTGCGGGATGCACTGACCCTGGAGATCTGGCCTCAGTGGGCACTGATTAAACACCTCACGTGCCCAGGTCTGACTCTTGGTCCCACCGTTTATTAAGTCACTTCACCTCTACAGTTTCAGTTTCCTCATCTACAAAATGGGTATATTCCCACCATACATTAAGCTCTGGGGAGAAGGTACATAACACACGCTCCCTGAATGATAGCTCTCTGTCGCTTTACTTTCTCCCAAACTTTAGGCCAAAAGATGCACAACCTAGTGGAGCTCCCAGCCAATCCACAGTTGTGACTGTTGTTACTGTCATTGTTTTCAGACCTGGGTAGGAACTGGGCTGTGAGCAAGAGGTGTGTCAGAGCCTCATCATACGTAGAAACGCCCTGAGGAATCTGTTATAAATAAAGAACCATGGACTCCACCCACAGAGACTGATTCAATAAATCTGGATTTTCACCAGTAGCAGGAGCTGGCTGACACAGATGGTCACCAGACCATCCTTGGTGGAACTCTGCCAGTCAGTCATCCAATTCCAACATCACAAGGTTCACCCTATCCTCAAACCATCTCAATACTTTTTTATTCACTGTATTTATTCCCACCAATGTGCTTTTCTAGTGCAAAACATATTTTATATCAGTCTCTGGAACATAAATTTATTGCAAGAAAAGACAGCAAGTGGTTACTAGGGGCTCCAAAGCCAAATTGAAATCCCATTTCTGCTGCTCACCAGTTTGGACAAGCTACCTGAAGTCTCTGTCTCAATATGCCATGTGTTCAAAGGGATAATAAGAGTTGATACATGATGAGACTTCCTTGGTGGTCCAGTGGTTAAGATTCCATGCTTCCAATGCAGGAGGTATGAGTTTGAGCCCTGGTCAGGGAACTAAGACTCCACACGCCTCACAGTGTGGCAAAAACAAGCAAAAAAAAAAAAGTGGATACATCACTTTTGTAATAATGTTTTACTATAAGGCTCTTACAACCGTACCCAGCAATGGTAAGTGCCCACGGAATGTTGTTATTCTTATAGTAAGAAATGAAAAAAAAAGTATCCCTTGCTACACAGAAAATAATCACAAATACATGCATAACCATGAAATGTTATTAAAAGTTCATCCATAAACTATTTAAAGTCATCTGTGTAGCAGCAGTGGTACACGTCCCAGATTTAGACTAGCGTTACTCCAGAAAGTGCCAAAGAGCATGTGGGGTTGGGGTGGGGGTTGGGTGCATCACAGAACAGACTGACTTGGGGGCGATCTTGGTTCTGTTTCAGACATAATTTTGCATTTCCAATTTACCTGGGAGCTGCATGTGTCTAGGAAAGCTTTCCTTTGGAATCCACTGCTTTGGCTCATCCGGAAGCAGCTGGAAGACACCATGTCCCAGGGATTAGGAGCTGATCTCCACTCAGTGGGAAACAAAGCCGTCTCTCAGAGCAGGTTGCTCCACACCAGACTCATTAGGGCTTGGGCTTTGTGAGGCTCATTTATCTACAGATCTCAACTCACCTCAAAACATTCATTAGTCTAGCTCACACCACCACCCTGTCGGCCCAGAAGTGTGGTCCCCATTCTGCAGATGGGGAGATGGATAGAACGGGCTATTAAGTGACGCCACTCACAAGTGACTGAGCGAGTAAGTGGTTGCTGAGCAAACAAGGAGCTGTGGCAAGAAGGGAAATAATGACTCTTAAAGATCCAGGCCTGCTGTGCACCCCACAAATCCAGGACAGAGACACACACTCAGCAGAAAGCTACACGGTTCCTTCTGTGGTTCCCTGACAGGGGAGGGGGAGGGGATGGGACAGGGTCTCTGGAGAGCATCGCGGGAGCTGGCCATGCAGTGGGCTTTTCATAAGGCTTTTTGCGGGGGGAGGGGGGCGGTGATTAAAGGGTAGAGGAGATGTCCCAAAGGAGTCCAAGATCTCCTTCTCATCCAATTTCTCAGAGGAGGGGTGATAAACTCGTCAGGGTACAGAGGGTAGGGCAGATTGGGCTGAAAGTTTTATGACCAGAATGATGAAGAGGTGTGTAGAAAGTAATAAGGACAGACGCCAAGACATGCAGGCATCAGACCCAAGGAGAAAGATGAGGGCTTGGATACAGGAGACACAAACAAGGTTCACAACATATGCTAAGGACTCACAGGCAGAGAGAACACACTTGTGCTTGCCAAGGGAAAAGGGAGTGGGGAGTGGATGGAGTGGGAGTTTGGGACTAGCAGATGCAAACTAGTATATATAAAATGGTTCCCTGTGGGAACTATATTCAATCTCCTGTGATAAAACATCAGTTGAATTCAGTTCAGTCCCTCAGTCATGTCCAACTCTTTGGGACCCCATGGACTGTGGCATGCCAGGCTTCCCTGTCCATAACCAACACCTGGAGCCTACTCAAGCTCATGTCCATCGTGTCAGTGATACCATCCAACTATCTCATCCTCTGTCGACCCCTTCTCCTCCCACCTTCAATCTTTCCCAGCATCAGAGTTTTTCCAGTGAGTCAGTTCTTCACATCAGGTGGCGAAAGGATTGGAGTTTCAGTTCAGCATCAGCCCTTCCAATGAATATTCAGGACTGATTTCCTTTAGGATTGACTGGGTGGATCTCTTTGCTGTCCAAGGGACTCTCAAGAGTCTTCTCCAACACCACAGTTCAAAAGCATTAATTCTTCGGGGCTCAGCTTTCTTTATAGTCCAACTCTCACATCCATACATGACTACTGGAAAAACCATATCTTCAACTAGATGGACCTTTGTTGGTAAAGTATTGTCTCTGCTTTTTAATATGCTGTCTAGGTTGGTCATAGCTTTTCTTCCAAGGAGCAAGGGTCTTTTAATTTCAGGGCTGCAGTCACCATCTGCAGTGATTTTGGAGCCCCCAAAATAAAGTCTGTCACTGTTTCCATTGTTTCCCCATCTATTTGCCATGAAGTGATGGAACCAGATGCCATGATCTTAGTTTTCTGAAAGTTGAGTTTTAAGCCAACTTTTTCACTCTCCTCTTTCACTTTCATCAGAGGCTCTTTAGTTCTTCTTCCCTTTCAGCCATAAGGGTGCTGTCATCTGCATATCTGAGGTTATTGATACTTCTTCCAGCAATCCTGATTCCAGCTTGTGCTTCATTCAGCCCAGCATTTCACATGATGTACTCTGCATATAAGTTAAATAAGCAAGGTGACAATATACATAAACCATAATGGAAAGAATATTAAAAAGAATATATATATGTATAACTGAATAACTTTATGGTAGAAATTAATTCAACTTTGTAAATCAACTATACTTCCATAAAAATAAATTTAAAAACAAATGTATACTGTGAAAATGCTCATTTCAGGAATTTATCCAAAGCAAGTAATATGACAACTATTTAAAGATTTCTGTAAAAATATTTTAATGGATTTTTTTGCAACAGTGTAATTTATATTAACAAAAATATAATAATAATCTAAATATCCAAAATTGGGAGTCACTTTACAGGGTTTATGGTTCACTCACACTATGCAACTATAAAAATATATTTAAAGATATTTAATTCTATAAAGAAAAGATCTTTGTAAATAAGTGAAATTTCAGGAAACAAAATAGTAAGCATATTCATAAAGTTATCAAAGGAAACAGAATTCTATACCAAAGAAAAAATATCACAAGGAAATACTGGAAAAGTATGTGGATCATCTGGGTGGTGAAATTAAGTTGAATTTTATATGCGTGCTTCTGTATTTACCAAAATTCCAACAGTAAGTATGTATTACAGTAATTTTTAAGATGCTAAATTTTTTAAATTTTACTGTGAATGTTGTTGGGGCTTTAGTTTGGGACTTGCTTCACTGGGAAATAGCTATGTTGTTCTAAAAAATCCACAGACTTTAAAAAGTCAATGTCTATTGCTAGATACTTAAAGGGATCCAAATGACCAAGGTGATTCCAGCCCTCTGTGTTTATGAAAGGCACCACCAAGTATGTGAGTGAGCCTGGGATGAGGAGTGTGAGGTCCTGCTGGAAGTCCCAGACAGGCTGCTCACCCGCTCCGTGATCTTGAGCAAAGCACTTCCCCTCCAATTCCTCACCTAAAATGGGAATAACAGTGCCTGTCCAGACAACTTCACAGTGGTATGGTTTGTAAAAGGCATTCCCACATGGGTCTTGTCATCCCAATGAAGATATAATAAATAGCATCCTAGACCTTGACCCAAAGAATGACCTCAGAACCCACCCGGTAAGGTCTGCCACCTGTGGTTCACCCTCTTCCTCTATCAGCCACCCACTAAGAATTCATGTTCACACTTGTGACCCTGAAGTCATGATCAGCTCCTGGAGGACCTTCTGAATCACATCACTGGATCAAATCACACCACTCCCTCTCTCATATATCGGCCATGGCTTCCCATTGCCTGAAATTCATACTCTCCTGCACGGCATTCAGGGCTTTTCATCTTTTAACCCCGAACCACCTTCCAGTCTTATTTTCCACAGCAGTACATTTTTCCTTTCCTTCTTCACTCAGGCCATTGATTAAGCTGCTGAAGGATAAGAGCAAGGAGTATGGCCTTAGGATCTTCTCCTAGGTCTTCCCTGTTGGCTCACTGGTAAAGAAACCACCCGCCAATGCAGGAGACGCAGGTTCAGTCCCTGCATCAGGAAGACCCCCTGGAGAAGGAAATGGCAACCCACTCCAGTATTCCTGCCTGGGAGATCCCATGGACAGAGGAGCCTGACGGGCTACAGTCTATGCAGCTGCAAAAGAGTCAGACATGACTTAGCAACTAAACACCACCACCACCACCAATCCTCTCTTAAGGCTCATTTGATTTGCTAACAAGCACATTTAGGAAATAAATGCTCACCACCCACTAGCAGGAAATAGTCCTGTGGCTCCAACTCAAGTCTAGGACACCTGTGAAATGTTGGGAAGACAACGTCTGGTGGCATGAACCAGCTCTGCCATGGCTGGGTATGTCTCTCTGTGTGATCCCATGATCATGTTTTCCCTTTTCTGTGCCAGGAAACCTTGATCATCCACTTGAACACAGTTAACAGTTCTAGAATCCTCCACACTGAAGTCTTGGGACAGCGTCCATTAGCATCAACCACAAGAGTCATAAATGCCAGCACAATAACTTGGATGTTCCAAAATATTGCTTAAGAGGTCCCTTTCATGTCACTGAAACACACACACACACACACACACACACACACAACCATCCAATCCTCTGGCCCCTGGAGCAAAAGAACTCTCAGTTCCAAACAGTGAGCCTGACTAAGTCTGATTAATGAATTTCTGAAGTTATTTTTGTTGATCCTCCCACCCTTGATGCCATAATTTGCCTGTAGCAATGTGTGTGTAGATTAATGAGGCTTTCAGCCACTAGTGGAAAAGTGTTCATTAGCTTAATTATCCACACCTTCAAAATGAGGGCAGCTAGGGGCTGTCGGGACCCAGTCAAGCATCTGAGCCAGAGAAGAACGCCTGCTCCATGCTGCTCAACCAGGACGGTCTTCCTTGGAGAGCAGGGTGAGAAAAGGGGGAAACAAGGACGAAAAGGGACAGAAGAAAAAGGACAGAATTTGGTGTGATTGCCCAATTGAATGCTGAGTGCGCCCTGTGCACCTAGCATGGGTGATCCTTGTAAGCAAGCAACTATTTATGCATCTAGCCTGCTTGATCCGCATGCATCTGACAAGCCCTCACCTCAGAGACCAATCTCTACTAAGTCAACAGAAATGGAATGTATGGAGTATCAGCAAGATCAAATGGTCACATGCCAAGTCCTCCTGATTCTGGACTGATCTGACTTTATGTCTCACCTGTGGTCAGCTTCCGCCTTGGACCTGGGACTTAATGACTCAGATGCTCAGTGTGCCTGGGTGCCATGCTTTGCCTCCAAAGTCTCCCACTCTGCCCCTCCCCCCTCCTCCACCAAGAACCCAGTCCTACTTCTGAGCCCCATGCCGAGAAGGGAAGTTTCTTCTGCTGCTTCATGCTGCCCTTCTCCTGCTGAGTTCTCAGCCTGTTGCCTCTCCCAGTCTCCCTGTTTCTATGCTCTGCCAGCTAGGACCCATCTTTTGCTTATCATCCCAGATGTGGAATTTCATGTTGACTTTCCACACCCAGTGGCTTACAGAGCTCTCTGTTAGACCCTGGGTAGGACAGGGATGGTCCTACGGGAGTTCATGGCTCTTAGGAGATAAGACATGGAGAATGATCACTAAAGGAGTGAGAGCTTCAGCACCTTGTATATCAGTCTTGCTCAAACTTCCTTGACCATAGGAATCATCTTCTAAAGAGCCAACTTCCAAGACCCTACCCATGAAGATTCTAATTCAGAACATCTGAGGTTTAGACATTTTTAAAATGTCTAACAACAACTTTTAAATTATTAGAACATTTTTAGCTAGCACCCAGGAGATCTTTATTATGAAACTAGTTTGGAAAATGCTACTAAACAACTTTTTGACAGCAGAAGCGACGATTAATTAAACCTCCACCAGCCAGCCAAGGGACTAAGAAATGTACAAATATTGACTCATTTTAATTATCCCAACAAAGTTTTCCACAAAGGAGTTAAATTCCCATCTGCTAATGAGAAAACCCAAATCCAGATATCAATACATTGGACTAACCACTCAAAATCATACAATTATTAAGAGGCAGATTCAAAACTTCATCTTGACTTCTGACCCACATCAACTAAAATAACTTGTTTATAAAAGGTAGATGCCGGTGTAGACCAGAGGTCTCTGAGCTTTTTTGATCTACTATCACATCAATAACAAAATTTCAAACATGCACCCTCAACACATGTATATGTATTTTCAATTTATATGTACAGGCATGCGTGCAAGCTGAGTCACTTCATTGTGTCCAACTCTGTGCAACCCTATCATCTGTAGCCCACCAGGCTCTTGTGTCCATGGAGATTCTCCAGGCAAGAATACTGAAGTGGGTTGCCATGCCCTCCTCCGAGGAATCTTCCCAACCCAGAGACTGAACCCACATCTGCCTGCATCTCCTGCATTGCAGGAGGATTCTTTACCACTAGCGCCACTTGGGAAGCCCTTATGTATACATACTATCATTCCAATATATTATCGATATTATAAAATACATAGAGCCATTAAGAAGATTGGAATCAAGAGAATTAAACAATTTTAGTAGTTCTTATTTTATTTAGCAACACCTAGGAACAATTTTGATTTCTTGAAAAATTGCTGATAATATTCAAAAAACTTTTAGGGAGATCAATGTGACTTTACGTTCCAATTTTTTTTTTCAGTCTTGGTGAATCTTTATGACATAGTGATTGATGGTTTGGCATTAAATTCAGTTTGTTCTGATACCTGCTTTTAGTGACTATCATTGCTGGAAAGGAAGCCTCACAAAAATATGTAGATCCAAGTGCAAGAAATGCAGCAATAATGCTTACTCAGTCATAATACTTAGTTTTCATTTCATCTACCAGTTTTGGCAAAGGTATTTGGTGAAATTTGGCAACTAAATTTCCAACTCCCCTGATGACAATCCATTATTCCCACAATTTATTGGAATTAAAAAAAAAAAAAAAACTCTTCCCTTATAGCTCATTTGGTAAAGAATCTCCTGCAGTGCAGGAGACTGCGGTTCAATTCCCGGGTCGGGAAGATCCACTGGAAAAGGGATAGGCTTCCTACTCCAGTATTTTTAGGCTTCCTTGTGGTTCAGCTGGTAAAGAACAGCCCTCAATGCTCAATTCCAGAAAAATAAATGACCCAATCAAAAAATGGGCCGAAGAACTAAACAGACATTTCTCCAAAGAAGACATACAGATGGCTAACAAACACATGAAAAGATGCTCAACATCACTCATTATCAGAGAAATGCAAATCAAAACCACAAGGAGGTACCATTTCACACCAGTCAGAAGGGCTGCGATCCAAAAGTCCACAAGCAATAAATGCTGGAGAGGGTGTGGAGAAAAAAGAACCCTCTTACACTGTTGGTGAGAATGCAAACTAGTACAGCCACTATGGAGAACAGCATGGCAATTCCTTAAAAAACTGGAAATAGAACTGCCATACAACCCAGCAATCCCACTGCTGGGCATACACACCAAGGAAACCAGAACTGAAAGAGACACGTGTACCCCAGTGTTCATCGCAGCACTGTTTATAATAGCCAGGACATGGAAGCAACCTAGATGTCCATCAGCAGATGAATGGATAAGAAAGCTGTGGTACATATACACAATGGAGTATTACTCAGCCATTAAAAAGAATACATTTGAATCAGTTCTAATGAGGTGTATGAAACTGGAGCTTATTATACAGAGTGAAGTAAGTCAGAAAGAAAAACACCAATACAGTTTATTAACACATATATATGGAATTTAGAAAAATGGTAACAATGACTATAGGCAAGACAACAAAAGAGACACATATGTAAAGAACAGACTTTTGGACTCTGTAGGAGAAGGCGAGGGTGGGATGATTTGAGAGAATAGCATTGAAATGTGTATATTACCACATGTGAAATAGATCACCAGTCCAGGTTAGATGTGTGAGACAGGGCACCCAGGGCCAGTGTACAGGGATGACCCTGAGGGATGGGATGGGGAACACATGTACACCTATGGCTGATTCATTCAATGTATGGCAAAAACCACTACAATATTTTAAAGTAATCAGCCTCCAGTTATATAAATTAATTAAAAAAAAATAAAAGAATCACCTGCAATGCAGGAGCCCTGGGTTCTATCTCTGGATTGGGAAGATCCTCTGGAGAAGGGAAAGGCTACCCACTCCAGTATTCTGACCTGGAAAATTCCATGGACTATACAGTCCCTGGGGTCGCAAAGAGTTGGACATGACTGAGTGACTTTCACTTGCACACACACACAAAAAAAAAACACACTAGTTCAAGGGAATTCCCTGGTGGTCCAATGGTTAGGACTCAGCACTTTTTCACTGCCAAGTGCTTGGGTTCAATCCCTGATCAAGAAGTAAAATCCTACAAGCCATGCAGTGCAGTGAGGCTAAAACAAGCAAACAAACAAAAAACTAGCTTAATAGATGATCGTTAATAATAATTCATTTAGAAACTTAAAACAGGCTAGAATATTCTGTTTCAATTTTTTCAAGAATGGAGGTATAGATTATATATGTTATTTTTAACAAGGTCAGCATTGGAAAAGCCTTTGACTGTATGGACACAATAAACTGTGGAAAATTCTGAAAGAGATGGGAATACCAGACCACCTGACCTGCCTCTTGAGAAACCTATATGCAGGTCAGGAAGCAACAGTTAGAACTGGACACGGAACAACAGACTGGTTCCAAATAGGAAAAGGAGTACGTCAAGGCTGTATATTGTCACCCTGCTTATTTAACTTACATGCAGAGTACATCATGAGAAACGCTGGGCTGGAAGAAGCACAAGCTGGAATCAAGATTGCCAGGAGAAATATCAATCACCTCAAATATGCAAATGACACCACCCTTATGGCAGAAAGTGAGGAGGAACTCAAAAGCCTCTTGATGGAAGTGAAAGAGGAGAGTGAAAAAGTTGGCTTAAAACTCAACATTCGGAAAACGAAGCTCATGGCATCTGGTCCCATCACTTCATGGCAAATAGATGGGGAAACAGTGGAAACAGTGTCAGACTTTATTTTGGGGGCTCCAAAATCACTACAGATGGTGACTGCAGCCATGAAATTAAAAGGCGCTTAATCCTTGGAAGAAAAGTTATGACCAACCTAGATAGCATATTCAAAAGCAGAGACATTACTTTGCCAACAAAGGTCCATCTAGTCAAGGCTATGGTTTTTCCAGTGGTCATGGATGTGAGAGTTGGACTGTGAAGAAAGCTGAGCACTGAAGAATTGATGCTTTTGAACTGTGGCGTTGGAGAAGATTCTTGAGAGTCCTTTGGACTGCAAGGAGATCCAACCAGTCCATTCTAAATGAGATCAATCCTGGGTGTTCATTGGAAGGATTGATGCTAAAGCTGAAACCCCAATATTTTGGCCACCTCATGTAAAGAGTTGACTCATTGGAAAAGACTTTGATGCTAGGAAGGACTGGGGGCAGGAGGAGAAGGGGACGACAGAGGATGAGATGGCTGGATGGCATCACCGACTCGATGGACATGAGTTTGAGTGAACTCCGGGAGTTGGTGATGGACAGGGAGGCCTGCTGCTGCTGCTGCTGCTAAGTCACTTCAGTCGTGTCCAACTCTGTGCGATCCCATAGACGGCAGCCCACCAGGCTCCCCCATCTCTGGGAGTCTCCTGGCATGCTCCAATTCATGGGGTCGCAAAGAGTCAGATACAACTGAGCGACTGAACTGGAACTGGAACTGAATACTGGAAATGATTCATATCCTCAGTGTTCAAGCACTGTCTTCATATTAAAAGTATCTTCTTTTTTTATTCAAAAATAATATACATTCAGGAAAATGTACATAAGTGTCCAGATCAAGGTAGTTTTACAAAGTGAGCACAGCCAGTTACAGACAAAGATCAGGAAACAGGACATTATCTGCAGCCCTCTTTGTGTGTTTTCCAGTTATTTTCTCCCACCCTCAAGGGTAACCACTCTCTTAACTTGCAGGTTAGTTTTGTGTGTGTTTTATTTAACCTCTTATTAGTGGAATCCACTAGGAGGCATGCTTCTATGTGTCTGGCACCTTTGCTCAAAATCTCATATGTGAGATTCATCCATGTAACTGAAGTTGTCTCGGTCATTCTATTTTATCACATGTAGTATTGTCTTGTGTGAATACACAACAATGAATTTATTCACACTGTTTTTGGTGGGCCCTGGGGTAAATCCCAGTGTTCAACTATTAGGGGAAATGCTGCTGTTTACACTCGGAGCCATTTTTTGGCAAACACTTGTTTGCATTTCTGTTGGGTACGTTCCTAGAGTGGAATTGCTGGGTTACTGGGTTTACTTTGCTTCTGGTTTTTGTTCTGTCAAATATTAGATACTGCCAAACAGTTGCTGGAACAGGCTGCATGAATTTGCATTCCCTGCCCTGTGGGAGTTCTGAGTGTTCTATTCTCACCCATTCTTGGTACTGTCTCTTTCGTTTCAGCCATTTTGATGCACGTATGATGGTATCTCATTGTGGTTTATAAGGATTTTCTTGAACGGCATTTACTGTCTCATTCATTATTAAATCATATACTTACCCTGCAGGGACAACTTATGTGCATGCTTCAGTTTCTTCAAATGTATCTATTATAGCTTACTCCTGACAGTCACTTGTCAACCTTGAAAAGATCAAATCATTTGGAACCCTTGATTTTATGTTCACTCACTGTTTCAAATGACTTTGCCAAAAGAGAGTGAGAGAATCTCTGCTTGAACAAAATATTTTCAGGTGCACTTCCTATCTAATTACAAAGTATTTCAAAGATTCTGCCATACTTTAAACATCTGGCCTCTGTTCAACGATCTGCTGCTCTTGCTGTTTAGTCGCTCAGTCCTGTCTGACTCTTTGCGACCCCATGGACTGTAGCCTGCCAGGCTCCTCTGTCCATGGAATTCTCCAGGCAAGAATACTGGAGTGGGTTGCCACTCCCTTCTCCAGGGGATTTTCCTGACTCAAGGATAGAATCCACGTCTCCAGCTTGGCAGGTGGATTCTTCACCACTGGACGGCCAGGGAAGCCCAACAATGATTTACACCAGTGAAACCCCACTGTATCTGTGCTTTGCGACTTTAACCTCCTGGTTTCAATAGCTCACTATGGACAATGCTTCAGTAAACTTCACATTCAGCACTAGCTGCTGAAACTTACCTATTTGTTTTCATTCTACTCAACATATATACCAAAAACACTGCTTTTGTTAAGAAACTCATACTACTGAGACTGTATTTTTTCCTCTGATATCTCTCTAAGAGCTCATGAAAAAGAGTCCTCCAATGTCTTTCGTTACTGAATTGAAGAATCTAGAAACAACATATGTTGGAAACATTAGTACTTTCCAAATTAGAATGTGTATAGCAAACCTCACACACTGAATTATTTAAGTTTTCTTCAACTCTTCAGCAACAGGTCTTATGCATCTTCCAGTAATATTTAATGACCAAGAGTCCATTATAATGTGTAACTCTATAGTTTTCAGATATTTCTTCAGCCATTTCACCATAGCAAGATGACCAAGGCTTTGACCAACGGATGATGACCTTTTAAATTCACTATTAAGCAACAAATTTAAAATTATCACATTTAATCAAATTTTGTAAAGAGCTGGATTTCATGTATCATGGCTTTAGCCAGCTGAAAAAAGTTTTTAAATGTTTTACCACTAGCAATGGCTTCATACTTTCATTAGGTATGTCAACACACAATATTCACTCAAGGACATCATTAATGGTGGTGAATTCATTCATTTGAATGACTTTCAAATATTATTCTTAATAGCTTTTAAAATAATTTTTAATTATTTATATACGTATTTTTGGCTGTGCTGGTCTTCATTACTGCACAGACTTTAGTCATGCAGAGAGTGGAGTGTGGAGACGACTCTCTAGTTGCAGAGCACAGGCTTCTCACTGCGGTGGTTTCTCTTGTTGTGGAGCTCGGGCTCCGGAGCATGCAGGCTCAACAGCTGTGGCTCACAGACTTAGCTGCTCTGTGGCATGTGGGATCTTCCTAGACCAGAGATCGAACCCTTGTCTCCTGCATTGGCCGACAGACTTTTTACAACTGAGCGCCAAGGAACCTGCAATTTTTTTAAGTCTTTTGACAAACGTTGTGCTTGATGGACAGCCCTTATTTTTCTCCTGTAATTAGTTGGGAAGCAGTGAGCACGAGGATGAGCAGAGGGATCGGGTCAGCCATTCTCACGCTGATCCCAGAGCATCATTATTAACATCATTAATGGTCGTCAGCTTGCAGTTTCTCCACAGGAGTCATTTCAATCACTTGTCTATTTTGTGAGGATTAGTTGAATGGAAATGAGATCTCCTAAACTGTAAATCCACTTAACAGGGCGCAAGACACAGAGAGGTGACGCTTAGAGGAGGCATAGCAATTTCCGTTTCAGCAAGTTTCCTCTGAATGAGGAGTGTTCCCCTCCGCTTCACCATGGGAGTTTCCAAGGTCAGAGCTCTCAGAGCAGCTAGAAAGCATCTTGTCAGCCTCCTTATGCAAGGAGTTGGAATCACCCGGCGGAAGAGTTACCTGGTGGCTCTGGTAGGCTTCCCTCCTGGCTCAGCAGTCAAGAATCCACCTGCCAATGCAGGAGATGTGGGTTCGATCCCTGGGTCAGGAAATTCCCCTGGAGAAGGGAATGGCAACCCACTCCAGTATACTTGCCTGGGAAATCCCATGGACAGAGGAGCCTGGCAGGTTATAGTCCATGTGGTCACAAAGAGTTGGACACAACTTAGCAACTAAACAACAAGAACAAAGGGGGAAAAGTAGAGACCATGGAGACTGATGCAGACTCTGATGGTAGAGAACATAGGCTCAAGCTCCAGTCCCTGCCATCTCTTCTCTGTGTACACTGGAGGAAATTGTGTTACTGCTCTGAGCCTATTTCCCCAGCTGTTTTCCTACACAGGGCAAAGATTACCACCTGTAAATTATATCTTCATAAACTCATCTTTAAAAGGAAAGAAGGGAGGGAGGAAGGGAGCAGAGGAGGGAGGAAAGCATCAATTCTAAGGCCTCAAATTCGGCAGAGATTGTCAAAGGAGCCTAGAAGCTCTTGGGGGATAGCATTTCTGTCTTAATTATCTTGTATCCTTGGCATGCTTAGCACATAGTAGATGCTTAAAAGTTATTACTTATTGCAGTGGGTTCAGCGGTGGTCCCAAAAAGATAAGTCCATCTCCAAATCCCTGGGAACCCTGAATATGACTGTATTTGGGCAAAGGGTCTTTGCAGATATAAGTAGAGCATCTTGAATTGAGAACACCCTAGAATATATCCAGGTGGAGTCTAATTCAATGATATGTCCTTGTAAGAGACAGAAGACACAGAACACAGAGGAGGAGTCCATGTGAAGATGGAAACCAAGATTGGAGTTACACAGCCACAAGTCAAGGAGGGTCAGAACCACAGAAGTTTAAGAAGAGACAAGGGAAGTTTCTTCCCCAGAGCCTGTGGAGTGACTTTAGCTCTGCCTACACTTTGATCTTGACCTCCTGGTCTGGAATTGTCAGAGAATAAATTTTTGTTGCTTTAAGTCATCAAATTTGCAGTCATTTGTTGCCACAGTCCTAAGAAATGAATACACTCGTCCTGTTGGCTTCATGTAATCATGCAAACTTGATATTTCCTGACCTAGTGATTTCCAGACTTATGCTCTGCAGAGCCCTCCATGGCCCCTGTGATGCAATTTTGTATTTAGAGCAACTTTTAGTGTTCTTTATGATTTAAATATTCTTCAGCTTAAAAAAAAAAAAAAAAAAAAAACTAAATTAGGGAATTCCCTGGTGGTCCAGTGGTCAGGACTCAGCACTTTTACTGCTGTGAGCCTGGGTTCTATCCCTCGTCCAGGAACTAAGATCCTGTAAGCCCCACACTTGGTTAAAAAAAAAAAAAAAGAATAATAGTAATTAATTTAAAAAATCTAATCAACCAACCCTAAATCTTAGCCAATTCTAAAAGCTAACACTGAAGATCAGAGAAATTAAGTAACTTGTCCAACTTGCCCTGCAAACCAGATGCAGACTCATGGTCAGCACCACCATCTTCTTCCTAACTTCTGCAGGGCTCCTTCTGTTCCTCAAGGAGCCACCAGTACATCAACGTCCTTGGAAACCGAGAGGAAGATATCAGCAACACCCCGGTTACAGTGAATGGCAAGGCAAAGATGCTCTTGACTATCAGCACCACCGTCCTAGGTTCAACTGTCAGTTCCACTGTGACAAGTGGAAACAAAGAAAGAAAATGGAAAAAGAGAAAGGAGAATTCGAACAGTGGGAGTTCCTGGCCGTTCACAGGACATGTAAGGAAAGCATCCATGGTATCAGCACCTATGAGGGTTAAACATTCTTCCTCCATAGACTGAGCCATCAGTTCAGCCTGTGATCACTTTGGAATCAGACAAAAGTGAATTCCCACTGTAGCTCTGTCACTTACATTTGAGTGACCCTGAGCCAAGTTAACTTCTCAGAGCCTCAGTGTCCTCTGAGGAAGTTACCTGCAGGATGGTTGCAGACTTACATGAGGATTGCAAGAATTAAATGAAACGACACAGCCTAGGGATATAATGCGGATTCTGGAGCCAAGCTAATGGGTTGACAATTAATTACCTCTCTGTGCCTTGGTTTTCTCATCTATAAAATAGGGACGTGCTACCTGCCTCCATAGGTCTTTTGAAGGTTAGAATGAGCTAATAGCTATAAAGTACTTACAGTGCCTGGCAGAACAGTGCCATATGAGCATTTGCTAAATTAAAATTTACTGTGAAAATGTACCTATGGAAGGAGGGGCAGTTTCTCACCTTCTCAAAAGAAGGGACTCCTCAGTGACTTTCAGTTCAGTCAGATCAATCACTCAGTCGTGTCCGACTCTCTGCAACCCCATGAACCGCAGCACGCCAGGCCTCCCTGTCCATCATCAACTGCTGGAGTCTACCCAAACCCATGTCCATTGAGTCAATGATGCCATCCAGCCATCTCATCCTCTGTCATCCCCTCCTCAGTGACTTAGAATTTGGTTTTAAAAAAAAAAAGACACTATTTCAATTGCATAAAATGCATTAATGCCAGTTTTGGCAAGAGGAAAGCTTGTTTTTCTGACAGATGCTCCACTCTGCGAATCTGGAAGCTTCCTTCTGCCTGACTCAGTGTGGACAGAAAGAGAGTTTGATGAGAGTCATAAAAGTCCGAGGGTTCAGTGATTGACTGGCAATGAGAATGTTTTCTTTCTGATGATAAATTATCACCCGCCCATCTTTCCAACACCATGGGCATGAATGAAGAGTGTACTCATATTTGGCCCCTGGCACAGCACAAACGGTAAGTAATTCTCCCCCATTGATGCAATTTGGGTGACTCCAGGCCTAGGATCAGGCATTCCTGGACTGACCACAGGGCTTGCTGACTCGGATCTAATTCCTGTGACACCGGTCTGCAAGTATCTAGCTCATGTCAGCTCATCACTGAGCACTCTCATCCTTCCTAATGAAAATAATAATATCAATAAGTACCAAGTACATATCCCGCCCTCTGCTGCTAGGCACTGGGAACACAGAGATGGTCTCATGGGGAAATGAGATTAACAAGCAAAACATTGCAAGTCCCATTAGGTGGGCTTGCAAAAGAGACATTTTAGCTAACCAGGGAGTGAGTGTAGAACAATTGCAGAGCCCTTGCTCTGTGCTAAGCATGACTCCAAGTATTTCCATGTATTAACTCATTCCATCCTTACAGCCACTCAATAAGGGAAGTAGTTTGGCTTCAATTTACAGTCAGGGAAAATGAAGAACAGAGAGGTTAAACCACATGCCTAAAGTCACACAGCTAGTAAGGGTAGAATCAATGGGCATCCAGGCAGGGGGGCTCCAGAACCTGTGCTCTTGGCCTCCCAGACAGGGCTGAAGTGTCCCTGATCAGTGGCCCATCGCATTTCACCTTTGGGTTCTCAGTTCCCTCCACATTAGAAGAGACAGTGGGATCTGCCTAGGATGTCAACCCTGGACTCTTGCCAGGGAAGAACCCATCTTACCCTCAGGGCCCTGCTGCTCAAGGTTATTGCTGAGGATGACCAATATCTCCTGTCATTCAGTAAATAAAGGGTTTTGCAGCCAGCCAGCAGCCACTGTAGCTGCTCTCAGCTGGCATACCTGAAGGGGATCGGGATGGAGAAAAGCAGGATACTGGCCCTAGATGGCCAAGGTGCCTATGAAAGGAATGATTTCAATGAGCCCAGACTCTTGCATCTTCCCATATAAAGAAAAATGCTAAGTTCATTAACTTGAGAGGTCTGGTTTCCTTTAATTAATAATAATTTTTTGATGTTCTGGTCACCTGGTTTTTATTGCCAAACTCTTATGTACCCTGGCTCCTCCCTTTCCTCTTTGGAGCAGTCCCTCAGAGTGATCTGAGAGACTGTATATCAGACTTCAGCCTCAGAAAAATCCACCGAATAAAACACAGTTCTCCACTTTTAGACTGTGCTTTTTAGTCGATGTTGCAATGACATTTCAAGGACACAATTGGATAGCATACGCATTTGATAGAATGTGATAGAATGACTCACAGTCTGACAAGATCAGACTGGTTAAGGCCCATTATACTCAGGCCTTGTACCTGACCTCACATCCTATAGTCTCCCCAACTCTGGAGGTGGGTGTTCATGTCCTCATTTCACAGAGGATTAGAGAGGCCCTGTGGCCTATTTAATCACATTGCTTGTCGGTCCCGTGGTTAAGAATCTGTCCTCGAATGCAGGGGACGCTGCTGGTTTGACCCCTGGTCAGAGACCGGGGATCCCCTGGGCTGCATGGCAGCTAAGCCTGACACTGCGACAAGAGAAGAAGCCCGGGCCTCAGTGAAGACCCAGTGCAGCCTAAATAAGCAAGCGAATGCATAATAAGATGAATCACGCACCAAACCAGAGAACTAAGCCTGTGCCTTCTGCATTGTGCCGCGTCGGCCATCTAACCTCTAGAGAAAAAGCCTGGAACCAGACCATTCAGAGCTTCTGTTGCTTAAAGGGCCAAAAATTGCGGGTAAGGAATAATAAATAACCATGATAATAGTGGCAGGTAACATTTACTAAGTGCTCAGCATGCCATGCTGAACGATTACCTCCTTTAATCTTCTTAACATCACCGTGACATACGTTCTTTCTTATCCTTGTTTTACACATAAGGAAATGAAGCTCAGGTGATAAGTGATTTGCCCAGTTTGGATGCTGTGCAACAGGAATCAGACCCAGACAAGCCTGAATCCAGAGCCCGTCTCCCTGATTCCTCTTGCCTTTGCAGCCGGCAATGTACCCATCCAGCATCCCAGCCATGCGGAGAGACTGGGAGTCCACAGGCACCCCGTAAGTCTCTGAGACTTGGATTCTTGGGTTGCAGATGTAGGACCAATAAAACCTACCTTCCAGGTGGTAGCAAAGAGCTGTTGAATCAAGATCCCAGTACACCTGGGGGCTGGGCCTTGTCGCCGTATAAACTCCCCAGGAGATTCTGAGAAGCAGTCAAGGTTGGCCTCCACCTGCTGGGCCTGGGCCCACGTAGGTCGTAGGGGCCTCTCACACATTATTGTGATATGGATGCAGCTTCCAGTTCATCGAGTTTGGAGCGGGCCCTGAGATTCTGTATTTCTACCCAGGCCTCCCCTCCCACCTTCCACCCCAAGGCTGGGGGACCCCTTTGTCTCCCAAGACTGTAGGTCATGGTGATGAAATGGATTTTATTTTACGTGCCAGGGAAGTCCCTGCAGACTTTTAAACATGAGTGTGTTGTGATCTGTTCTACCACATGGGACAGTCACTCTGGCTGCTGTGTAAAGAATAAAGCCCTGGGTGGTGGGAGAGTGGTGGGCTGCCATGGAAGCAGGAGGCCCAGTGTCAGCCGTGGTCCAGAATATCAAAAGACTCCTCCACTCTCTTCCAAGCAGGAACAGATGAGGAACCAAACACAGCACCCATACCTAGCCCAGGAGGCCAACACTGTGTGGGCGTGGATGTTATTGAGCCCGAGAGGGGCAAAGAGTGGGCGCTCCAATGGCCCTTCCTGCTTCTCGCCTTGGCTGCCTCTCTGGAGGAAGACGCTTCTTAGGGTGCGGGGTAAAGAGCTTTCTCTCCTCCGCTTCTAAAGGGCCCAGTCCCAGAACGACACGCCCTCTGGGAAGACCCAACAGGCAGGTTGGAGAGTGGGAGGGAGATTTCGAGAAGGCTGCCTGGACCCAGCCCAGAGTCTGGCACCCTGACCAGTTCAGTTTAGTTACTCAGCTATGTCTGACTGTTTGTGACCCCGTGGACTGCAGCACACTGGGCCTCCTTGTCCATCACCAACTCTCGGAGCTTGCTCAAACTCATGTCCATCGAATCGGTGATGCCATCCAACCATCTCATCCTCTCTTGTCCCCTTCTCCTCCCACCTTCAACCTTTCCCAGCATCAGGGTCTTTTCCAATGAGTCAGTTTTTCGCATCAGGTGATCAAAATATTGGAGTTTCAGCTTCAGCATCAGTCCTTCCAATGAGAATTCAGGACTGATTTCCTTTAGGATTGACTGGTTGGCCCTTCCAAAAGGTCCAAAAGCCCCTGAGGCCCCTTTTTTGAGGTGCTCAGAAGGAAGTTCAAAGCAAAAGGGTTTTGCTTCCAGAGGAGTGGCCGTAAGGGTTTTACAAAAGACTCACCTCTCCAGGCTCTGTACTTTCCTCTCTGCCAGATGAGTCCCACTGCTCGAAAATGACAAACATGGGCAAATACGATAAAAAGAATGACGCAGGTGACTCAGCGGACAGGGACACCCATCTGGCAGGTCTCAGAGGCCCCACAGGAGGCAGGGGACTCATCAGAAAAAGGCGGGTGATTGCACTAAGGGATCCACTGAAGACATGGCTTTTTCTTTTTCTGGCTATAGAGAGAGTTTCTGAACTGCTTCTTTCCATGGCAGCTGCCTGAGTCTGGCAGATCCTGGCCTTATTCACAGGGAAGGGAGGCCATAGTCCAGAATCAAGACAGGATGAATGCCTGTGTGCGGCTCTTCCTTTGACTGTGGCAGGAAAAAGGCAGCACCCTCCCCACAGAGGCCTTACTAGGCCTTACTTCTGCCCCCAAAATCCACCACCAAAATGAATTTGGATACTGGGATGTTTATGTGTAAAATAAGAGGATTCTGGGATTTATTTTAAAAATTCTGCTCCCTACTCTAAAATCACTGGGAGGCGATAGATGAAATAAATTGGCAAAATGTTGACAATCGTTCAACTGAGTGAAGGATGCATGGGTCCATGAAACCATGCTCTCTACTTTGGGATACACTGGGTCACATCTAAGCTGAAGCAACTTGAGGTTAATATGCCTCTTCCATCTCTCTCTTCCTCAGCAGCAGCTGCCCCACAGGCTGTATATTCCAGATGGTGTTAATGCCATGTACAAAACTAAAAAGAACTCACCATCTGCTTTGCCCTTTAGCAGAGCAAGAGATGAACTGTGATTGTATTAAGCCAACGTGATCTTTGAGGCTTCTTTTGTCGTCTACCCTGGTCTAGCCTGACACACAGTGTGCAGCCCTCGAGGCCACACTGACTATTTGCAACTCCAGGGGCTGTAGCCTCCTCTGTCCAGAGGACAGGCTTCCCTGTCCATGAGATTTCCCAGGCAAGAATACTGGAGTGGGTTGCCATTCTCTTCTCCAGGGGATCTTCCTAGCCCAGGGATCAAACCCAGGTCTTCCACACTGCAGGCAGATTCCTTACCATCTGAGCCACAAGGGAAACCCCGTAAGTTCAGATCAGTTGCTCAGTCATGTCCGACTCTTTGCGACTGCATGGACTGCAGCACACCAGGCCTCCCTGTCCATCGCCAAGTCTCCGAGCTTGCTCAATCTCATGTCCATTGAGTCAGTGATGCCATCCAACCCTCTCATCTTCTGTCGTCCCCTTCTCCTCCTGCCTTCAATCTTTCCCAGCATCAGGGTCTTTTCCAATGAGTCAGTTCTTCGCATCAAGTAGCCAAAGTATTGGAGCTTCAGCTTCAACATTAGTCCTTCCAATGAATATTCAGGACTGATTTCCTTTAAGATGGACCCCATAAAGAATATATCTATTGCTTTTTCCCAAGTCCCTTCCAAGTTACACAAACTTTCTTCATTTTATTTCTTTTCGTTTTCCTGTACCGTCTCAAATCCCTCTTCTACGTCAGAGTGCCATCTCTGAGTACCTTCAGTCTTCATACTGCTCTCTAAGCCAGCACCCAGGATTATGATGTCCCCCACACGGCCTGACTCTCAGTAGAACAGGACCACTTATGGGAATACACGCTCGGGTCACATCAGGTGTGTGTGCAAGAGGGAGGTCAGATCTTATTGCTGGTACATATAGAGTTTCCAGTGAATCAAAACCCTAAGTATAGGGATTTCCCTGGTGGGCTCGTGGCTAAGACCATGCTCCCAATGCAGGGGGGCTGGGTTCAATCCCTGGGCAGGAAATTAGGACTCACATGTCACAGTTAAGATCCCACGGGCCACAATGAAGACCAACGAGCCCATTTGCCACAGCTGAGACCCAGCACAGCCAAACAAACAAAATTAACACAAATAAATATTTTTTTAAAGCCTAAATGTATATCATCGTGCCTCTGTGAAACCTATCTTATTGTACCGTTTTTGTAAAATTGGCCTTTAATGGAGACCGAGAGGCTTTGCCCCATTTCCTCCTAAGCGGTCATGCCAGCCTCTCAACAGCTGTCACCCAGCTGAAGAGAATAGGACGAATTGGGAGGAAGAGTCAGAAAGTACTGCAGAGAGTCCCCAGTCCTATGTTTCTTACACACAGTAGTCCCAGGTTCTTGGAGGGATTCTGAGAAATGAGTTCAGTGGGAGCTGTAGTTATGGGGACTGTTTTTTCTGAGCTGAAAATCAAGATACATATCAGATCAAAAATGTGATGCCACTCATGCGTGAGTCAGGCCTGGCGATTAATATGGAGGCTGACTTTGGGGAATTTTAGCAATATTGGATGGTCCTTTGGTTAAGAGGGAAGGACCCTTGGCCACAAGGTTTGCCCAGACTGCCTGGAGGGTGCAACCATAATAGATCCTGTTGTTCAGAGGCGTCAGAGTAGGAGGGGGTCTAAACTGCCATCATAGGGGCTGTAAGAGAGCTGAAGGGGCCCCTGGGTGTGACCCACAGGTAGAGAGCAAAGGCACTGGCCTTTGGGGCCACGTAGGCCTGCATTCAACTCCTGGTTCTACCCTTATCTACCACGTAAGCCTCAGGCACGTCCTAAATTTCTCTGAACCACAGTCTCTTCACTGAATTCCATTTGAACGGTGGCACCTATTTAAGGATTGGCAAGAGGATTAATAGATGAAGGCTTGAGCTGAAAGAACCATTTCTCATCCCTTCTCCTCCCACCAGGTACAAGGGTGCTTCTCCCACTAAGTACTTCTCTCTCTAGGTACTAAGATACTTCTCGACCTTTTGGCTAAGATCAGGTATAGCATGGGGCTTTCCAGGTGGAACAGGGGTAAAGAACCCGCCTGCCAATGCAGGAGACTCAAGAGATGCATGTTTGATCCCTGGGTTGGGAAGATCCCCTGGAGTTGGACATGGCAACCCACTCCAGGATTCTTGCTTGAAAAATTCCATGGACAGAGCAGTCTGGTGGACCACAGTTCATGGGGTCACAAAGAGTCGGACATGACTGAGCAACTGAGCACACCACTAGGTCCACTGGGTACTAGTTACTTCTCTAAGTACTAAGGTGCTTCTCCCTCTTGGTACTAGGTACTTCTCTCTCTAAGTACTAAGGTGCTTCTCCTTCTTGGTACTAGGTACTTCTCTCTCTAAGTACTAAGGTGCTTCTCCCTCTTGGTACTAGGTACATCTCTCTAGGTACCTGGTTGCTTCTCCTACTAGGTGCCTATTCCCACTAGACAATAGAAGGAACTGTCTGTGGAAATGAAAAATTTCACTTCATTTAAATGTCATAATCTTTAGCAGTGCACACTGCCTTGCAGCAGTGGTTCATACTGCATACTAGAACATGGATATATCATCCATATCCGTATTCTAAACAGAGGTTTTTTTAAGTCCAATGCTTGGGCCTATCTTCAGGGAACTCTGATTCAAGCAGTCAGAGTAATTATCATGTACCACTGGGTTTGAGAACCATAGCCCCAGTGCTTTCTACATCCCAAGAAAGGACACTCACCCACATGGGTCAAGGAAGGAACTCTCTCCAGCAGATAGCTGAGAAGGCAGTACAGGTAACACCTGCTCTGATTTCAACTTTATCTTGCACAAAAATGGAAAAAAATCTTGTTGAAAAGTCCATTTGCTGATATATGTCTCCTGGAATTCTAACCCTTGCACACCAACTTGATTGAAGTAGGTTTTTTTTTTTTTTTAATTAATTAAGAGACTGGCAAATAAATAAAGGAATCATCTCTGTTCTTTGGCCAAAAATTTTTCTAAAACACCTGCAGGGGAGGGAAGGCAGTTTAAAGCATGAAGACTCAAAGTGCAAGGAACAGTATCAGAATCCAGACAGGTCCGGCAGGAGAAAGAGAAGTGAAGATTCGGTATTAACTCTGCTCCATAGACTACTGTGACCCAGTATTCATCAGTCTTTCCCAGCATTCCCAACAGGAGGAAACAGGAGTAAAGCAGTAGAGAGAAGGACGGTCTGTCTTCAGCACTCTCATGGAGGATGAACATGTTGATGGAATTTTACATGTCTCTGAGCCAAGGCAGGAAGGTTAGCAGCATCTGTGGAATATTCCAGAAATCATACCAGCCCCATAAATCCCAGGGCAAACCCTTATATCCTTTTCATTCTTTATGTGCTCCTTCAGTCTTTATCTAAACAGCCAACACATAGATGTCCCAGGCACACAATGGATGCTCCAAGTACCTAAAGTAGAAAAAGGAATCAGCTTCCTCTCTTGCATTCCAGGTGGCACTAGTGGTAAGTAATCTGCCTGCCAATGCAGGAGACAAAAGCTGCAGGTGCGACCCTTGGGTCCAGAAGGTCCTCTGGGCTGGGCACGGCAACCCACTCCAATATTCTTGCCTGGAGAATCCCATGCACAGAGGAGCCTGGCGGGCTGCAATCCAGCAGATCTCAAAGAGTCAGACACAACTGAAGTGACTTAGCATGCATGCATGATGCTTTAAAAAAATTCCTCAGACACCATTATATTAAGGGGAAGCAGAGCTGTTCTCTCTTCGAACAACTGTCTTCAGGCTTCAAACCACTTGAGACCCAGCCCCAGCCCTGTCTGATCCCCACTCCTCTCCCAGCTCATGCCATGACCTGGGCAAGCATTCGACTCCTCTGTACCAAGATTTCTTTCTAATTAAGATGATGGCAGTTGTTCAACCTGCCTCCCAGGATTGCAGTAAGAATCGAGTTTGCACAAACTCAGGAATGGGACTTAATGAGGCTCTGTCTGCACCCATGCAGATGGAGGCTACAGAGAATGGTGGAGGAAGTGAGGAAGTGGAGGTCTGCCCTGCTCCCCACCCAAAGGGCGGCGATGAGGGAGGGGGAGGAGGGTCCTGCTGCTGCTGACAGTGGTAATGTCATGCACACCACAGCCATGACGATGACCCTTGTCATCTCTGAGTACAGCCTCTATACACAGGCTGAGCAGCGACCAGGTAGAAAAGGGAAAGACAGGGGCAGACAGCAGTTCCTCCTCTCCCTGGGAGCCCACCTTGGTTGAGTGCATAATCTACCCAAGGAAACTCACGTGATTTAAATTTTTTTTTTTTTTGCAATTCCTTTCCACCATTTTCTTTTTGTTTAAATTAAGAATGAGTGTTCCTTGGAAAGTGTCAAAAAAAAAAAAAAAAAAGATCAGATTAGAATGGGTGGTGTTGACTGCCACTGATAACCAAGGATCCATGAAGTAATGTTGGTAGCCCGCCTTTCTGCCCAAGTGCTCAGCAAACCAGTACAGATGGGATCTGACATCTGGAACCATGGGAAAAGTGGCGTACCCCTCCCTCAGGGATGCTCTCCCAGGATGTTACAGCAATCTTTATGAGCCAGAGAGCAGAGGAGGGAGGAGGGCAACTAATGTTTGCCTAGTGCTAACCAGGTAATCCTCCCAATTATCCTCTGCAATAAAAATCATTATCCCCATTTTACAGATGAGACAACTCGAGGTTGTAGAGATAAAGTGACTTGTCCAAGATCACATAGCTAATAAGCAGAGGAACTGGAGCTTGAGAAAAGCCTGGCTCTTTGTATGCTAAGTGCTATAGGAAATGAGAAATAAATATTCCAGAGTTAATATGCTCTTTAAGGAACTTTCAGTCCAGTGAGGGAGATGAACAGGTCAACTGACATAAAAGATATGATGGAATACAATAAATGGTAGCACACAATAAAAGGACTTCAAGGGCCCAGAGGAAGAACAACGAATACTGACCCCAGATCTAGATGGCATTTGAAGGGGACCATGAAACATGAGAAGAACCACAGCAGGGGGAGAAGAGGGAGAGGCAGGAAGGAAGGAAAGGCAGGGGGGAGAAAGACTAGCCCCAGTAAAGGCCTGGGGTCCAAGAGCACCTGCCAGGCTGCCCAGAGTCACCAGGGCAGACACCACGTGACTTTCCTGCTTCCAGTTCCCTTCCTTCCAGGGTAGGATCCAGGCAAGGCTCACCAGGGCTTTCGGAAACTCCACTCCTCCACAAAACATGAATTGCCACAGTCTCATCAGGGCTCCCTGGTAACTCAGTTGGTAAAGAATCTGCCTGCAATGAAGAAAGCCCCGGTTCAGTTCCTGGGTGGGGAAGATCCGCTGAAGAAGGGATAGGCTACCCACTCCAGTATTCTTGGACTTCCCTTGTGGCTCAGCTGGTTAAGAATCCACCTGCAGTGAGGGAGACCTGGGTTCGATCCCTGGGTTGGGAAGATCCCCTGGAGAAGGAATAGGCTACCCACTCCAGTATTCTGGCCTGGAGAATTCCATGGACTGTATAGTCCATGGGGTCACAAAGAGTGGGGACACCACTGAGCAACTTTCACTTCATTTCACTTCACTGTCGGTCTCCCCGATGTCCTGTTCCCTCTTTCAGGCTGAACTCACTCTTGACAGGACTCACTTTCCACTCCCACCATCCACCTCTTACTCTGGCAGGCCGCATCCTAATCAATTCAAGGGCTAGATGTGGTACCCTCACCCTAGGCAGATCAGTCTCCCTTCCAATGGGCTCCCATCAAGCTTTCGTTCCCGTGGCACTTACTCAACTACACACACAGCACTCACCAGTGTATGTGTCTTTATCTCCCGTGAGGCTCTGAGTCTCATGAGAACCGGGCTCTTATTTAGTTTCCCAGACTATAACACAGCTCCTGGACATAGAAGATGATGAGCAAATAAATAGAATGGCAGGCTGAACCAATGAAATGACAATAGGAAGAGACGAGAAATGAGGAGAGAAAGGAAACGGGGGTCCAGATTTTGAGTTAGAGCAGGATTTTTAAGCCAGGTTCATTTGTTCCACTTTTACCGTGCGGCCAGTGGGGAAGGACTGATGGGTTTGGGGGAAAGAAGCAATACAGCTTGTGCATCAGGGTATAGCAAGACTACAGAGAGAGAGCAGGGCTGGGGGCAGGGAAAGTCTTTAGGAAGCTTTTGTGATGGCTCAGACAAGAAATGAGAAGGTGGACATATGACTCATTTGAAGAAGCCTTTTAAAAACTGGAATCATACCAAGGGGGAAAGGGGGTGGGATGAACTGGGAGACTGGGACTGGTATGTATACACTGTGGATGTTATTTATACAACAGATAGGGCTTCTCTGGTTCTCAGCAGTAAAGAATGTGCCTGCAATGCAGGAGTTGCAGGAGACACAGGTTCAATCCCTGGACGATCTCCCAGAGGAGGGCATGAAACCCCCTTCAGTGTCCTTGCCTGGAGAATCCCATGGACAGAGGAGCCTGGCGGGCTACAGTCCATAGAGTCGAAAAGAGCTGGACATGACTGAAGCGACTTAGCGCACACGCATACACATGCATAAAATAGAGTATTAATACTACCAGTGCTCTGTGGTAACCTAAATGGGAAGAAAATCCAAGGAAGAAGGGATATATGTACATATAGCTGATTCATTTTGCTGTGCAGCAGAAACTAACACAGCATTATAAAACAACTGTAATCTAATAAAAAATTTTTTTAAAAACCACTGAAACCAGAGGACACAGAGCACATTCAAGCTCTAGCTAAAGTGGCCAAGAGCTGTCCTGGAGGGCTGGCAGGAGTCCATGACACCAGGCAAGACTGCTGTGCACAAGTCTGGGGAGGGGTGAGAAATCGCCATGTGTACATCTGAGCTCTTAAGAAATATTACATGAATAAGTGGAAGCCTTGGCAAGCACTCCCTGGGAAACCGCCTATTACATGACTAAGGCCCTGAGAAATCTCTGTTGATGGCCTGGCAGAACCTTCGCCGGCCGAATCTCTCACTGAAAACCTCAGAGGGCTTCTGGGAGCATGTGGATTATGGGCTGTGGGAATCTCGGGTCATAAAACTTTCGCCCAGCTGCTCAAGTGCCCAGCCGGGCAATTAAGGAGGATGCTTTCAAGCAGATCAAAAGACTCTAGTGAGGTGATCTCAGGAAGCTTCCTGCCCTCCCTGTGAGGAAGGCAGGAGTCAGGACTCATTATCCTCATTTTACAGATGAGAAAAGTAGGTTCCCTGGTGACTAAGTCCCTTGCCTGAAGTCAACAATCAGCAAAGGGTGGAACCCAAAATAAGCATCACAGTCACCCAATTCCCAGGACATCATCACTCCAGAGCCTTCCTTTCCTTGGAAGCTGGATTGCTTCTTGGGAAGTCTGGAACCACATTTGGGATGTTAGGGCCTGGAGTGGTCCACAGGGTCTTTTCCAACCATCTAGCACCCACAGACATTTCCACGCACACACACTGGCTTGCATCTGCCCTTTGCAACACTGAGATGTCTTGATAGCATACCCAGGCCCCCAGCCTAACAATAACAACCCAATTTCTCCTTGGCCAACCTATCTGCAAGCCATTTAAGAGGACACACTTGATCTTAGCCATCATCTTAGAGAACTCCTCAAGTTCATAAAGTCATACCTGATTTCAGATCCCAGTTCTGCCCTTGCTCTTCCCAGGACCTAGTCAAGTTACTGAACCTAAGTATCCCACTTCCCACATCTAGGAACTGGAGATATTCAGAATAGCTCTCTAACTGGGATATTGTGAGGAGTCAGTGAAGTCAGGCACATAAAAAGCACAGCAGAAAGCCCAGCATGGAGTAACCATTCAATAAATGTCAGCAATTATGAATAGCTTTGCTCATATGAGTGATCTGAGTTTGAAAAGTAACTCTCCATTCTCTGTCTGTTCATAGTCTGGCTGTTAAAGAGTTAATTCAACCTTAGCATTTGACCAACTCCTTCCCTTCGGGATAAGGAAGTTTATTTTTGCTCTTAATAATCTCAGCTACTTGCCATGTTTTAAACAAGAGGTGATTCATTTCTCCTCATTCAGAAGATACCTGTTAGAGCAAGATTGCTGTGTCTGGCTGATCAGGGCCTTAAAATTCTCTCTGGGGTCCTGCCTTGTACCTCCCTTGTCATTGTCACCTGGTCATCAACAAGTCCAGTGTCCTACCAATTCAAGGCAGCTGACAAGGAGAGGTCAGAGGCAGGGATTCTAAAACAAGATGGTACAGGCAGCTGTGGTCCCTGACTCCAACAGCATCTTCACCTGGGTCAATTTTATAGTGTCTTCTGACCTGGAAGACGGTCTCTCCATATGAACCCTGGTTATTTAATGTACTTGAAAAGGCAAGTCTTTTTACAGGCTGTTGTTCTTTTTCAATACTATGGTCGCACTTCATACACACCAATGTCCCACCCTAATCCCATCAGCCCACCGGCAGATCATCAGCAGTTTGGTGACAGTCCCCATAAACTCCACTGTCTTCTTGCCCCAAATCCCTACATCTCTTGGTCTGAGCTCTTTCTATGCCACAGAAGTGCATTCAGCCCTCTCTGGGGGCAGGCCAGGGAGTTAATGCCTCCATGAGTGACCCTCAACTGATACAGAACAAGAACTAGTAGATAAATACCCCAGTGAGCTTATCCCTCTGTGGGGCAACTTCAAGATCAGCCAATACTGCCTCTTAAAGGGCCCATAGCACAACTCAGGCCCAGGTGCACACGGTAACAAGTGACTCATTTGCTCACCTTCACTGGCTTCCTCCTTTCCCTGGATCAGTTCCTCACTCCCCAAATGAAGCTTCCTCAGATCACCTCCATTTTGACTGCTGGCACTCAAAATCTCTGCCTGGGGTCTGCTTTTGGGAGAACCCAAACTAAGACAGGTTCTTCAAAGAAAGTTGCGGTTATACTAAAAGAGCACAAAGCATTTTACATTAGGCAGACACTTGAAGTATGATATAGAGCAAGTCTAAAATGAATAAAACCCCTGGTTACAAAGTCTCTGTCCCAACAGACTCCTGCAACGCTGTTCTTGTTGCTCAGTTGCCCAGTCATTTCTGACTTTTTGTGACCCCATGGACTGCAGCACACCAGGCTTCCCCGTCCCTCACCATCTCCTGGAGTCTGCCCAAGTTCATGTCCATTAAATCAGTGATGCCCTCCAACCATCTCATCCTCTGCCATCTTCTCCTCCTGCCCTCAATCTTTCCCAGCATCAGGGTCTTTTCTGATGAGTTGGCTCTTCGCATCAGGTGGCCAAAGTATTGGAGCTTCAGTTTCAGTATAAGTCCTTCCAATGAGTATTCAGGGTTGGTTTCCTATAGGATGGACTAGTTTGATCTCCTTACTGTCCAAGGGACTCTCAAGAGTCTTCTTCAGCACCACAGTTTGAAAGCATCAATTCTTTGGTGTTGACTAACAGTTAACTCAAGGTCAGGGCCTCGTTCACTAGTCATGCCAGCCCTGACCATGAATATGATGTGAATGCTTCCAGAGTCTGTAGCCAGCCAGTGCCAAGCTCTCAGAAATAAATGAATTAGAGTCTCCAAGACCAAGAGGATCAGCTTGAGTGCAGTGGCTCAGAAGTTTCTCAGTAGCCTCTTTACATCTTGGAACTTGACTCAGAGTCTGCAAGCATAGAGGTTAAAACCAAAGAAAACAAAAATTAGAAACATTCCATTTAAATCTCCTTGTCTGTTGAGAGCAAGGTGGCTTTATCTTACACACCAGATGCAAACAAGGCAGGCATTTTCCCCGGATCATCAGGGAACACAGTGAAACGCTGGACAGAGACAGTGGCCTTGACACAGACACCAGTCACACCAGCCTTGGCAAGAGCCTCCAAAGCTTGGCCATAGACATCGGAGCAGAAAGTTGGAGCTGAAGAAGGGAAAAGTAAACACTACATGGGAGCCAGAAGAACAGAGTTCACAGGTACACACGAGTCATCCCCTGGGACTTCCAGAAATACTGAGGTGAAAGTCTTGGCAAGGACTCCAAGGCCACGGTGGAAGAGGCTAGTGCCAGGTGAGCATGGACAAATAACTATATTTATATGTACTGATGATGATAAAGGTGATGGATGTGATGGATATGGTGAGCCTGACTCTTGCCCAAACATGTGTTCACTGGGGACTTAGGAATATAAAATCATGTTTTTCCTAATGGTATTGAAAGTCCCTATAGTACAGCAACTCACCTCACCTTCTAGTGTGTTGTTAAACACTCAACACTGGGTGAAGAATATAGACGAAGAGAAAGACACAATTTTCTATTTAACAAGAGAAGTGAAAGTGTTAGTCACGTCTGACTCTTTGCAACCCCATGGGCTGCAGCCTGCCAGCCACCTCTGTCCTTGGAATTCACTGGACAGAGGCAAGACACTGGAGTGTGTAGCCATCCGTTCTCCAAGGGATCAACCCAAGATCCAGAGATGGAACCCGGGTCTCCCACATTGCAGAAAGATTCTTTACTATCTGAGCCACCAGAGAAGTCCTTGTTTAATGAGCTTAACACAAAAAGTTTAAGCTCCATCCCCTTGCCCTTGTCTCTTGGTTACAGGCTGCTTTTTTGCTGGGTCTGCTGAGGACAGAAGCCTGTGTATTCAGTGCTTCACACTGGCCTACTCATCATCACAACACAGCCAGACCCACCTCAAATTGGAAAGTACAATCTCAAAGCCCTCCCAGGTTGGCCCAGCTCTAAGAACAATCAACCCAGAAAACGTGGAATGGAGAAAGCATCTTCGCAGGCATGGACCATTTCCAAAATAATAAATGATGCTGCTATAAAGCACAAAGCGTGGGGGTCCCTTGTTACACGGCAACAGGTAATTAACACATCCTCGACTGAAGGGCTGTGCCCCACACTTTAGATAACACCATTCTAAAGGACCGACATTAAGTCACCATTCCAGTGGGGTGAGTGGGATAATGATGAAAAACAGAGAGGCAGAAAGCTAGATGAGAAGTCAAAAGCCTTACGTTCTGGTCCAACTCTATCAAGACTCCCCAGCTGTGTGAGCTCCATGAGATCATTTCCTCTTCTGTAAAGTGGAATTCATGATAAATACCCATCTTACGTCACACTGTCATTATTAGACTCAGATGACAGAACCCAAGCAAAGCTTTGTTAATACGTGAGATTATATCCCAAGTAAGAGGTTATAATCATCCACGTTATCAAAATCATCCTTATGGATGGATGTCACAAAGTAAAGCCAGCAGAAGTTAAAGTTACTCAATCAAAGTAAACAGAACCCACTCAGAGTAATTGGAACAAGGTGAAGTTAACATGGGAAATGGGCTACGCAGCTGATGGAAATGCTGGAAACCCCACCAAGAAGAAATGGGGCCACCCAATGATTAATAATAGCAGCAAGTCCCTTAGCTGGAGGGACAGAGAGAAGCAGCAGGATCATGGGAACGCAAGGCCTGGGGTCACCTTATAAGAAGCTGGAACCGTGGTGGGAGCCAGAGCCAAGAAGGAAATGCAACCTCTGCCACGTGCTCCTGAAGGCGGCGGGGAGTGGAAATGCCCTTTCCGATTTCTCCCTTCCTGATGCCCTTCAATAATGGTCCAGTGCCTCCCATGTGCCAGACCCAGCCAGAAACCAGCTGACACAGGAGTGGCAAGTGGACCTGGAGCCAACAAGCCCTGGGCCAAAGAAGCAGTCTGTTCAAGCAGAAATGCGGTAATACACTGGAAATGGAAGTAACATACTACAAAGTCCCAAAGACTCAGACTCCAAAAGAGCCGGCAATTCATCTGGCGCAATCCCTCATTCTCCAGGTGAGGCTTCAAAGAGGAAAATGATATGACTTGCCCCAAATCAGCTGGCTAGGGGCAGCCTGGATCCAGGGCCTCTGAATTCCCAGTTCATAGTTTTTCTTCACAGCGTTAACTTTAGCAGAGGCACTTCAGCTTCACAACAGGAGGTATTCCAATAGTTGATTTCTAAGATGGCTATGGGAACCTGAGAACTCACTTTTCCCTGAAACAAGGTTATCTTGGTGACTGATGGTGGTCCCACTCTGGTTATTGAGCCCACAACATGAGAAGAAAGGAGGGCTTCCCAGGTGGCTCAGTGGTAAAGTACCCACCTGACGATACAGGAGACTCAAGAGATGTGGGTTTGATCCCTGGGCTAGGAAGATCTCCTGGAGTAGGAAATGGCAACCCGCTCTAGTATTCTTCCCTGGAGAATCCCACAGACAGGGGAGCCTGGCAGGCTGAAGTCCATGGGGTCACAGAGAGTCAGACACGACTGAGCAACTAAACACACACACACACACAACAAGCTGATGAGTATCTTTCTCCCAGGGCAGAAGAGAAGAGAGTCTCCCCCATGTCCTTGCTCTGCCATCCAAGGTGTGATGGGCGTGGAGACCCCCATCACCCCTACTGCATTCTTTCCCATGGTGGTCATTCCTGCGGCTGCAGGGCCAGCAATGGAGGAAAAGCACCTGGAAGGCTGAAAGCAGGTTCCTTTTTTTTTTTTTTTAACACCTTTGTACCCTCAGCACCCTTCCAGTAACCAGCCCAGCCCAGTCCTGTGATTGCCAGCATGCCCTCCCTCGAGGGGTCTGAAATAGCAACTTCAAAGAATAGGCATTATTATGAAATCCTTTTATATCAGGAAAATGAAAAAAAAATGTCTTTTGTTTTTCTGCTACAAGCGAAACAGTAAAATTTGCATGCACACACACACAAAGTGCTCTTAGATGGTGAGGAGAGTGAGGGGAGATGCTGAGAGATGGAGGCCTCTTATCTGTGAAATGCAGGCTCCATTCTCTGGGGCTGCAGTGGGTTCATTCTCCTGCAATTTGGGCAGAGAATTCTTTAACTGCTGCAAGGCTGCCCACACTAGATCTTCTGGTTTTGGACGTGGCTCCTGCGATTCGTGAGCTCCAATTTCAATAACTAACCACCCCAAAAGAAAGAAATTACCCATCCACCCAAAAACGAGAATAAGGGCAAATTCCCCAGGAACTTAAAATGCAACTTTGGTGCTAATGCAGAAATGGAAACCGAAAACACTTTCTGCTCTGCAGGTCAAAACGCAGAGACGTATTTCCTCAAAACTTGACCCTACCTCCCAGCTGCAGAGAACAGGAAATCCAAGTCTGTAGAGCTTTGAGGCATTCACACTCCAGTGGCCTCAGCCGTGAAGCTTCCCTACCCTGCAGGGTGGAAGTGATTGGTCCCCATCCCTCACCCCCGTGCCCCTCTTTCTTGTGCCCATCCCACTGGGTCAAGGACACCAAAATACAGTCCCACAAGTAGAGCACTGGCCAATTCAGGAGATGCCATTTCCGTCAGCTGCAGTGTGAATGGCACCCCCCTACCCCCCGGAGCTGTGCCATGCTTCTATTAGAACATCTTGCCGATGGCGGTGTTAAGACTGACACCTACAAGGCCACAAGCTTCTGGCTGAACTACAGTCATCTCTGTGACTCTAGCACCTAACACAGTGCCTGGTACAGAGAATCTCAATGTAAACTTGAAGGGATTTCAGAAGCAATGAATTTGAGAGGAGAGTCAGCACCCCCACTTAGACAGGAAATAAGTAGTTATTTTAAATAGCAGCAGCATCCTAATTAAAGTATGGATTCTTCTTCAAATAACCTTGGATACTTTAAAGAGTAAATATAACAGAGTGATTAAGATCTCTGGCTCTGAGATCAGAAGGATTTGGTTTTGAATCCTTGCTCCCAAAGCTCTCTAAGCCTTAGTTTCCTCATCTGTGAAGATCTACTGAGATCACGCCTGAGCCTAGTGTCTGATACACAATAATGTACAGTATGTCTTGGATGTAATGATGAAGTAGATGGTTAATGGTGATTAAGCAACAATTAAATGTTAATCCTAAAAGCGCATTTTAGTTATCAGTATTTACATCCCACAAGAATGAATATGCCCCGGGCATACTAAGTGCTTGTATGTATGTGTGTGCTCAGTCATGTCTGACTCTTTGCAGCCCCCTGGACTGTAGCCCACCAGGTTCCTCTGTCTGTGGAATTTTCCAGGCAAGAATACTGGATGGGTTATGGGTTACGTTTCCTACCCCGAGGGGATCTTCCCTACCCAGGAATGGAACCCAAGTCTCTTGAGTCTCTTGCATTGGCAGGTGGATTCTTTACCACCTCGCCATCTGGGAAGCCTCTATTGAGTGCTTAGTTAATGCTTACTGAATGAGAGAGGAAGGAAAGACCTAGTGAGAGAATGAGAATCAAGGGTGGAGGGGAGTGAGTAGGGAGAGGGAAGAAGGGAGTGTGGAAGGGAAGAGGGCACTGAACCAGGAGTCTGGAGAGATACAGCTTCAAATTTGACACCACTAACACTGTGACCTTAAGTCCCTTTCTTGGTCTCAATCTGCTCCTTTTTTAAGATCAAAGGTCATTAGACGATGTCTCAGCTCCCTTCTCCACATCCCCTCCCTCCTCTCTCCTGAACCTTTTTTGCAGCTTTCCTTCATATCCTGCAGGTGGTGCTGCTGAGTTAAGAAGAAAACCTGTTTTTCTGCAACCTGGTTCCCAGCTGCCAAGTCTCTGCTTGAATAGCAGACTGGGAACTAGAGAAATCACTTACCTGTTGCTGAAAATGCCCCGGGGCAGTAAACAAATCATTCCGTTTCCTTTCTTGCCTACTTGGCCTCTCCTGGTGCCATGAAAGCTCTCTGGGTGTGAGGAGGCAGCTGGCCCTGAAATTCCAAGTCCAGTTCCACTACTTCCTGGCCAGTGACCTTGAGCAAAGGCATTTGCCCTCTTGAAGTGTCAATATGGACACCCCTGGAAACAGTGGGAAAATTCATTAAGAAGTATTCAATTAAAGAGCCCAGTGCCTGGCCCATAGTAGATATTCAGGAAATTTATCTGCCTTTCCTTCCCTGCTTTTCAGTCACTAAGGACTACGGCTAGTGCTTGAGAAGAAATGAACTGTGCAGTGCCAGAGCAATGAGGAGGTGGGCTTTCCAAGGGGATTCACTGAGGATAGGACATGTCATCTGAGGCTGGAAAGATAAGAAGAAGAGATGTCCCAGGCAAAAGGGCCACCCCGTGCAAAGACAGCTGGTCTTACCAGCTCCCCTGCCCCATACTTTACAGACTGATCCTGAGTCCAGTGGCTGTGTCTCGTAAGCCCAGAGCCCACCTTGTTCAAGCCTCTAAGAAGGTAGTTATCTGCCTATGTTGTAAGTTATATATATCCAATCATGTCTCTTTAAGGACTAGGAGTGATTTTTATTCATCTTTGCCTCCCTGGAGCCTGGCACAACAAATGCCTTAATGAATAGATGAGCCGATGAATGTACTACCTTGGCATCATCCTGGCTCTTTTTCTCTGCATGCTAAGTTGATTCAGTCATGTCTGACTCTTTGTGACCCCATGGACCATAGCCTGCCAGGCTCCTCTGTCCAAGGGATTCTCCAGGCAAGAATACTGGAGTGGGTTGCCACTTCCTGCTTCAGGGGATCTTCCTGACCCAGGGATTGAACTCGTGTCTATTATGTCTCCTGCATTGCAGGTAGGTTCTTTACCATTAGGGTCACCTGGGAAGCCTTCTCTTTTTCTCTAAGCTTTTTTTTTTTTTTAATGTGGACCATTTTTAAAGTCGGTATTGAATTTGTTACAATATTGTTTCCATTTCACATTTTGGTTTTTTGGCCTCTTGGCATGTAGAATCTTAGCTCCCTGACCAAGAATCAAATCAACAACCCCTGCATTGGAAAGTGAAGTCTTAACCACTGGACTCCCAGGGAGTGGTTGAGTCCCCTCATCCAGTCACTCATTGGTTATCTCGATACACAGGCATCCTGACCTTTAGCTTCACCTCCCCCAACACGTATCTAGCCCTTGCTACCTGGTGGGTCCTCAATACATGCTCACACTGTATTGTTGAAATTAAGTTGCATTTTCATTTACTGAGTACTTGCAGTGTGCTGGGCACTGGAGATGCAAAGATATGCAAGGAAGGGCTCATTTTAGAAGAATAAAAGAACAGGAACACATAGGCAACATTCACTATGTTCATATCCCGCGGCTAAGTGCTCTGTACATACTCTTAATGCTCATCAAACCCTATGAAATGGGTACTATGATTACACCATTTCACAGATGGGGAAAGTGAGGCCCAGCTGAGACTTGTACAGGATGGCAGAGCCAGACTGAAAGCCAGGAGTCTGGCATGAAAGGCCTTGCCACTCACCACTGTGTTGTGAACATGCACAGTGTGGGAGAGCTCAGAACTTCGATGGCAGTTGGGAAAGATTTCCCAGAGAAGAGTCAGGAAGGGCTTTCCAGATGGATCATGGTGCTAGCGGGGAAGGTGCTGGAGAGGGAGAGGAAGGAACATTCTAGAAGGAGAGAAGAGGTGTGCAGGCTGCAGGGAACATGGCAGAGAGACAGAGCCTGGCTGGGAGACGCCGGCTGCTCCTCCCCTCTGGAAGGTCAAGTGCTGGGTCTAGAATAGGCCATCTCAGGAAAAGAGACTAGAGACTCACGCAGTACTAGAGACTGCAGAAACATTCTCTAGAGATAAGTCTAACAAACAGAAAGCTCCCCCCCAACCCCACCCCTTTTGGAGAGCTGATCTGTGTGACTTGCCTGCTTTAGTCTGGGCAATCAAAACATACAAAGGCCCCAAACACTTATTCAGCATTCACTAAACACCTACCAAGTGCCAGGCATTTACCAATGAGCACCCGACCTGGGCTGTATATGTTGTACTATGAGAGCTGATGAAACAATAAGGTTTGAATCTGTCCAGGTTTGAATCTCAGCTCTGTTAAACACTCACCTTGCACAAGTTACTTCTCCCGTCCATGTTGTGTTTCCTCATGTGTTAAAAGAATACTGATAAACAGCAATCATACAGGACTGTTGTTTTAAATGAGTTCTTTCATGTAAAGAGCTTAGAACACAGCCTGGAAGATAGTAAGCACTTAGTAGATGCTGGATATTTACATGTGTGCTCCCATTGAAAATTTACTCTTGATTGAAGACCTACTAAGTGCCAGGCAGTGGGCTAGAAGCAGGGTTAGAGATATTAAAACGAGAACCAGGGGGCCAAAATGGCATCACTTGTGCTAAATCCCATGATATCAAAACTGGATTTAAAACCTGATTACCTGCAATTTCAACCTTCCCTCAAAATGTAATCTTAATCACTCAGTCTGGAATTTTATGGTTGGCACCAATGAGGTAATCTGTCACAGAGGTGTGTCCCTCCCCACCCCCTTCCTTTGACAGGCAATTTGCATGACAAAGATGCCTGCTGGTCCTTTCCCCAAAAGAAGAATTTCTGGCCTGAAATGATGTTTTCCTTTGCTGAAATGATGTTTTCCTTTGCCCGTCCTGCCCATAAACACCTTCCATTTGGTCCAGCCCCTCCAAGTACCTGTCTATCTACTTGATGTGTGTGTGTGTGTGATTCTTTGTGTCTGATTCTTTGCGACCCCAAGGACTGTAGTCCGCCAGGCTCCTCTGTCATGGAATTCTCCTGGCAAGAATACTAGTCGAGTGGGTAGCCATTTCCTTCTGCAGGGAATCTTCTGACCCAGGGATCAAACCTGGGTCTCCTGCACCACAGGCGGATACTTTACCTCTGAGCCACCAGGGAAGCCCATTTACGGCATGGTATGCTGCCTGATTCATGAGTCGTTGAGTAAGGCCAATTAGATCTTCACATTTACTCACTGAATTTTGCTTTTTAACAGAGATGAGTAAGACTGCAGCCACTGTACTCCAGCAGAGTAGAGTCTAGTGAGACTGACGCTTATGGTGGAAGTGATTACAACACAGAGGAATAGTCCTATATCGATAATAATGAGGAATTCTCATCTGCGGGGTGATTCTTGGGTGTGAAGCTCTGTGTAAAGCTGCCTGTGTATCCAATTCTCCCCACAGAGCTTTAGAGAGAGACCATCATTGTCTCTAGTTCTGCGTGAAGAAACAAGACTTCTCAGGAAAGGATGCAGCTGGTGGCTTGGTTCAGAGCAGAGGCCACCCTGCTAAATAGCATGAGCAGAGCTTGGGGATAGGGGGTTGGCACGAGGAAGGAGCAAGTTCACCCTCCGGTGGGTGAGAGGGGAGGCCACACAGAGGTGATGTCTGAGCCCTGCCTTAAAGGGTGCTGATGCTGAGAAAACGAGGTAGGGGGCGGGGGGAAGAGGGGGCGCAGAGCACGTGCCGCAGAGGTCTGGGGGTAAGAACCGTGAAGGAGCTGGGGTGTGGGAGGCCTTGAGTGCGTAGCTATGGGGTTCAAACTGTTCCTGCAGAAGACGGAGACTTTTTGCAGGTTTCCAATCAGGGACATGCTGCTCTCCACTAACCCCTCGGCCCGCCCCGCCTCCGGAATCTGGGCCAAGCCAGGATCCTCCGGCTTCTCATTAACACGCGGGTCAAGAAGCCTGTCCGGCCTCCATATGGCGCGTAAATAATTGACAGTGATGGAGCATGTTTATGTGGGATGCCCGCCAGTCGCCTGGCTCTTCAGCCTCAGTGCTTCCTCTCGCTCCGCTGGCCAACAAGGTCCCCGTGGACCCGCAGGGAGGCTCGGAGGCTCGGGAGCACCCGAGGACTCCGTCCAGTCCGGCCGTGCCGTGGGAGGCAGGGATTTCACGGTCCGGGAACGCCCGGAGCCCTCGGTCCTGGTTCCCAGGGAAATCACATCCACTCCAACCCCGTGAAAGCCTGAAGGGGCCTTTCCAGTTCTCAGCACATTTCTCAGAAAACAAGTTAGAAAGGGCTGAGGCAGCCTGGGGGACTGGGCCTAGGCTGGGCCTGGAAGTGAGGAGCCGGATGGGGAAGGCCGGGTGTGTGGGGGGTTCCTGCCTGAGCCTGCAGGCAGTCGGGTTGTAAGATCCTCAACCCCGTGCTCTACTTAACCCCCGTGGAAAATACTTAATCCAACTGCCAAGGGCAAAAATTAAATGGCACAAGTGTGACTGTGATTATTAAGAAGAAATATACATATTTGCTCTTCATCCTGGTTCCTTATATAGAATTCCTAAAACTCGTGGAATTTCCAAGGTGAAGAGAGTGATCAAGGTGTCTTTTGTTATTTAAGTGAGGTAACTTTTGGAAAGCCCCAACTTCACCTAAGAATGGGGGCGGTTGCCAGAGAGACCAGCCAAGTGATTACAGGGTGGGAAATTTCAGCCCTACCCCTAACCTCTGAGGAGGGGAGAAAGTCTGGTGATTGAGTTCAGTTGCCTAAGGCCAATGATTTAATCAATTGTTCTGACTTCCTGAAACCACCATAAAAATCCCAAGAGATGGGTTTTTGGAGAGCTTCCAGGTGGAAAAACCAAATTCCTCCACAAGCCAGAGTGATGGTCCTCAAATTCCACAGGGGCAGAAGCCCCTGCGTTTGGGATCTCATCCTATGTATCTCTTTACTTGGCTGTTGATTCATATCCTTTCATATTCATTGTAATAAACCAGTAGTCTAATGAGTGAACTGACTTCCTGAGTTCTGTGTGTCACTCTTGCAAACTAATCCAACCCAAGGAGAGAAACATGGAATCTCCAAATTATTGCTAGTCAGTCAGAAGCATAGGTAATGATCTTGACTTACAGTAAACATCTGAAGTAGGGATAGCCTTGTGGGACAGAGCCCTTAGGCTGTGAGATATGATGCTGCTTCGGATAGAATAGTGACAGAATTCAGGTAAGTTGTAGGACACCCAGATGATGTCTCGAATTTCTTGGCAGTGTGGGAAAAAACACATGTCCGAATTAGTGTCAGTCAGTCATGTGGGTAAAATCAAAATAATATCCAATTTAATATGGTCCTGTGACATGGAACAACAGACTGGTTCCAAATAGGAAAAGGAATACGTCAAGGCTGTATATTGTCACCCTGCTTATTTAACTTCTATGCAGAGTACATCATGAGAAACGCTGGGCTGGAAGAAGCACAAGCTGGAATCAAGATTGCTGGGAGAAATATCAATAACCTCAGATATGCAGATGACACCACCCTTATGGCAGAAAGTAAAGAGGAACTCAAAAGCCTGTTGATGGAAGTGAAAGAGGAGAGTGAAAAAGTTGGTTAAGCTTTAAGAGCTCAACATTCAGAAAGCTAAGATCATGGCACCTGGTCCCATCACTTCATGGCAAATAGATGGGGAAACAGTGGAAATAGTGTCAGACTTTATTTTTTGGGGCTCCAAAATCACTGCAGATGTGACTGCAGCCATGAAATTAAAAGACGCTTACTCCTTGGAAGAAAAGTTATGACCAACCTGGATAGCATATTCAAAAGCAGAGACATTACTTTGCCAACAAAGGTCTGTCTAGTCAAGGCTATGGTTTTTCCTGTGGTCATGTATGGATGTGAGAGTTGGACTGTGAAGAAAGCTGAGCGTGGAAAAATTGATGCTTTTGAACTGTGGTGTTGGAGATTCTTGAGAGTCCCTTGGACTGCAAGGAAATCCAACTAGTCCATTCTAAAGGAAATCAATCCTGGGTGTTCATTGGAAGGACTGATGCTAAAGCTGAAACTCCAGTACTTTGGCCACCTCATGTGAAGAGTTGACTCATTGGAAAAGACTCTGATGCTGGGAGGAATTGGGGGCAGGAAGAGAAGGGGACGACAGAGGAGGAGATGGCTGGATGGCATCACCGACTTGATGGACATGAGTCTGAGTGAACTCTGGGAGTTGGTGATGGACAGGGAGGCCTGGCGTGCTGTGATTCATGGGATCGCAAAGAGTCGGACACGACTGAGTGACCACGACTGAGTGACTGAACTGAACTGTGACCTCTGTTGAAGTTGCATTCAGCTACATTGTGACACCAACAACTGTTATATACAAATTTGCATCTAAACCAAGTCAGTGAGATGTTGTGAATTCAGTTGGGTATGGAAGCTGAAGGTAAGTTCAGGCTGAATAGAAAGATGCCTTTGCTCAAATCTAGGCAAAAGAGGAGATGGCTAAATTGTATAAGGACCGCCACCTGTTAAAATTAGTAAGAAAGCTTCCAAAATTTACTGAGATATTCCGATTTTATTAAATTCTTGCTGCAACTCTGAATTATCTTACTAAATATACCAACTTGTAATACTAAGCTAAAGAAAACATGGCAATGGCTTCATCACAAGTGTGCACGCACACACACACACACACACACACACAGATTCTCATTGTTCCTGGTAGTTGTGTTTCATAAAGGTGCCATGAGCACTATATTAACGCTGTGCCACTGTCCTAGGGGAAATATAAGATTAGGTTCCTGTGAGCCTCTGGTCACAACATTTTCATTAATCCATCAATTCATAACCTTGTTTTATATATGTTTCTGTTTAAAGGTGTTGGTTTAGTCACTATGTCATGTCCAACTTTGCAACCCCATGGACTATATAGCCCATGAGGCCCCTCTGTCCATGGGATTTCCCAGGCAAAAATACTGGAGTGGGTTGCCATTTCCTTCTTCAGGGGATCTTCCCAACCAGGAATCGAACTTGGGTCTGGTGCATTGCGGGCAGATTCTTTACCAACTGAGCCACCAGGGAAGTCCATATTTAATTTATGTTGTTGATTCATCAACACTGAACTCGCAGTTAACAACACTATAACCCATGTATGAAAGAAGCTTAGTTCATACACCTCTATTCCCCATAAGATACATCATAACCGTCTATGCTTAGGGCACTACACAATATAAGACACTTTCCTTGGGGGCGATTTTAAACAGCAAAATCACCCAAAAGAAGCCCCAAAATACTCAAAAGGTGGCACTAAATAGAGTATAGAAAGGACCCTTGTTTACAATACAAGAGCTTAAGTAGAAGACTGTACACTGTTCAGGTGAGAACGTGAGTGCTGGGTGAGTCAAATGTTTTCACTGTTCTACACTTGACCACAAATGATTGTGAAAGAACCGCGAATTTAAGTTTAGGGGTTACAAGCAAATATTAGCAAGTACGCAAATTTGCAAAAGCAGACTTCACAAATAATGAGCATCAGTGGTGAGTGGTGTACTATTATACTCGAGTATGGTCCCCAGGGATGCTGGCCCATTGGGAACCCTGTCCTCTGGTTTCAGGCCCTCCAAGCAGATACGGAACAGCTGCAGCTGTGGTTGGCGGCTTCTCATGGTTCTGAGCAGCACTCACATGCAAAGAATGCTTAGCCAATGCTTTCTCTGTGGACTGTTTAAAACAGCCTGCACTACTCTCTGCCCAGGAGTCATCTCCTAATACATCCTCCCAGCTAGTGGCAACTTTGTCCAAAGGCTCACCCAGCACCCTCCTTCTTGAGCCCCCACCTGACTCCCACACGGGCAGCTGAACACTCTCATCTCTCCTGGCCCCCTTGGACCTTGTGTGATAACAGGATCCATTGTCCTCTCTGTATCCCCACCTGGGGTTCTAGACCCAGAAAGCAAAAACCACATCTGGTTCATTTTTTTTTTTCATTCCCCATACGTGGCGCAGTTCCAACGACCAGGAGCTGCTGAATGTTTGAATCACTGAACAGTAGAAATGACAAGGTCATTCCAGGCCTCAGGATGCTCCAAGTGGGGAGCATGACCAATCAGCAGCCCCACTGGGGAGCCTTTCAGCAATGCAGATTCCCTGGCCCTTCCCCAGACCCTTGGAATAAGAATTTCTGGAGAGGGGTCCAGCAATCTATATTGTAACAAATGTTCCAGAATATTTTTGTGCCCACTAGATTTCAGAAGCTCTGAGTTTGTTTGACTCCCCTTCATCCCATTCTTTTACAGTGGAGGATTGGTGAAGAGACAAGTTTCCCCAAAGGCACACATTTGGTTAAGGGCAGAGGTAAAGAAAGAGCCCACAGTTCTAACTCTTGACCCTGAGCATCCCACAGTGGGGAGACCAGCCGCCCTTGCTGAAGCCAACCTTTCGAAGTGTTTGTCCACAAGTCAAGCATGGTTCTCATCTGGGTCCTCATTCATGGACCTCCTCTTCCTCTCCTTCCTCCCCCTCCTTTTTCTTTTTTGTTTCCCCTCCTCTTCTTCCTCTCTCACCCTCTCTTCCCCTATCCTTCAACTTGGGGAAATAGCTTAAGCTCCCGGGCACCTACTTTCTTCGCATGTCAAATGGGAACAACCACCCCTCCCCTGGCCAACCCAGGTCAACCCAAAGAACACAAGCTGCCTCCAAGTGGATGCTCTGTTGCTGACTGGAATGACACAATTTAGGGGAAAGGCCTTGAGAAATTAAAAACGTCCACTCAGAGGGCAAGACTTAGCTTTAAAGCCTTCCTCCATTAGGTTGTCACCCGATCCCCACCCCCAACCCTCCCTGCCCCCACCATCCTCTCCCTCAGCTGTGAGAACAGGATTTGTTTTTTTCTGCAGTGAGCTCTGGGTTATACACACAGGCAACTAGGTGAATGTTCTGGGAGGCCGTTAGGGTTTCTCAGAATGAGTCATTTTTTCAAAAATAACAAAACCTCTCGACATCACTTGATTTCAGCATTCTCGCCAGGCTCTTGTAACCTCTTTTGCAATTGCATTCCAAACACGCCTGACTTTTTTCTCAGGCTTGATGGCAAGTCCCCCTCCTCCCAGCAGAAGGACTGAGAGACAAAGAAACCAAGCCCCAGGATCTGCCCATTCTGTCCAGAATATGTGTAGATTTCAGATGCTAGGAGGGAAACGTTTTGGAGGCTCTAGATGTTGGCAGGGGGTTGGGGGTGCCTAAGATCAAAGAGGCTGCCCTGGCTTCCAGCCTGCAGTTACGCACTGGACTTTGACAAACCACCCTGCTGCATCTCCTTCTTGACCCTAATTAGGACTGAATAAGGATCCCAAGGGGCTTCCCAGGTGGCCCAGTGGTAAAAGAATCCACCTGCCAATGCAGGAGATGCAGACTTGGGTTCCATCACTGGGTTGCGAAGATCCCCTGGAGGAGGAGTTAGCAACCCACTCCAGTATTCTTGCCTGGAGAAACCAGTGGACAGAAGAGCCTGGCCAGCTACACTCCCCAGGGTGGCACAGAGTCAGCAATGACTGAGCAACTGAGCATGCATGCACGCACACACTACAAGGATCCCAAGAGTGATAACTAACCATTGCTTAATGTGTTTTACGAAGCATATTTCACCTCCATCACTTCCTGTGCTGATGAGAACACTAAAAGTTCCTGGAGAAGCTTGGAGAAAGTGAACGTCTTGCCTGGGTTCTGACAGTTGCTGATGATGATAGTCTCCATGCACTGAGTGAGCCAGGAGCTTTATCGCTTGTATCCACCCATGCCCAGATAGGTTGTTGCTCTTCCCATTTTCTAGATAGAGAAACTGAGCTCAGAGAGGTTAAGTAACTTTTCCAGTGTCCCACAGCAAGTGGCAGAGCTGGAACTGAAACCCAGATGTGCCTGGCTTCAAAACCTGTATCTTTTCCAACCTCTCAGAGGCAAATCCTGCTCTCCAAACACTTTGCACACTATTCCACTAACACTTATTGTGGATTTGAATTTTCATTCTATGTACCTCCATCCTATGAGCTCCGCAAAGCAAAGACGGTGCTTCATTCATCTCTGTACCCTCAGCACACAGCTTGCTAATTGACACAGAGGCACACACCCACCATTGGATGAAATCTCTAACAGACTCAACCTCTGGCCCTCAAAGGGCAGAACTGGGTGTGTCCCCTACACTCACTGCTACCCCCATTCCAGAGCACTCGGAGCCTATGGCCTCCAGGAAGTGTCATGTCTAAACCTGCTCCTTGTACCTCCTGACCTTGGTAAAGACATCTCACCTTCCCAAGTCCCCAGCTTTCTCATCTGAGCAAATAAGTTACTGGACAGGAGACCTCAGAAGACCTCCAGGCTCTCACAAGTGATGCTTCTGAAAGGGCATTGAGATTTCTCAAGAAGACAGGGCCTAGCACATTTGTTGGTTGAATAATAGTTGTTTGCAAAAAGGGTGCCGCAAAACTCATTAAGAGAATCCATAACATTGATCCAGTAGTATACTTTGCGTTTGCTCTTGTTTCTATAAGATCCTTGCACAAAAGGGAAAGTAAAACCTCAGAAGTCTTAACTCTGTGTGACTAAAATCCTGTGTGGATGAAATGCAGATATCAGTATCACTATTGTGTCTGCCTTGCATTAGGACTCAAGGTGGATGTCACGTTCCCATAGCCCCCACTCTCTCCAGCTGCCCCATCACCAGGTTGAGTGGGGTGACCCTCTGCCACATTTAGGTCAAGGCACACATCACTTTTGCATTAAAATTGCCCACTTAGTTCTCTCTTCTCCAGGAGGCTGTGCACCCATATTTATCTATTTCCTACTACACTTCATACCCGGTGGCTCTTTGATCTTCAGCATTTAGCCAGAGTGCAAGCAGGAGCTGCCACTTAAGAAATGTTTGATGGTGGCGTAACTTCCCCAGTTCCAGACTCCTGCAGAGTCCTGTTCTGAGGGAACATCCACAGGATAACCCTGGGAACTAGGCAGCGTATCTCTCCTTCTGCCCATTTTAAAGATAAAGGCACTAAGACTCAGAATGCTGACAGACACATGCAACACTGCACAGCCCGGAAGGCGTAGCTCCCACACCAAGCGCAGACCATGTGATCTGGGGTGGGAGGGGGTCCTTGATAGCCATGCAAAACAGAGCTCATCCAACCTGGTTTTAACAAAGGAATCTTATTTCTTTTTTCCCTCAGTGAAATCTTACTCAGAATCACAATACAAATAGTTTGGGGGAAGAATCTACCCTTGATGATAAAAAAGTAGAAAAATTGAACACTCATCATTTCAGCCCCTGAGCTGGCCCTCAGGAGGAGGGAAGGGGTTTAGCAACAACACTGGAAAGCCACTGATCCAAACAGATGCTCTAGAACACTTGTGTTTATGCTCTCGTCTTGTGTTCCTTCAGCTGTGGCACCTGCTCCCCTAAAGTTGCCTTCCTCATTCAAAAACTCCCTTGTGGCCAGCACTGTATGAAGCCCTGTGCCCAAGGCTGCTGAGGAGACCCCAGGTAGGTTGGACCGGGGGTCCAAGGATCTGCTTTGGTCCCCAGTCCTACTGTTTCCTGGCTGGGAATCTTGGAAAAGGCGATCTCTTCCCTGATCCTTGGCTACTTCACCTCCAAACTGACCCCAAGGCTTGGACTGAATCAGAATCCGTTGTCCCATGACTGTCAACACACTAAGGACGGATCTTGACATCTGCACATGCTCCAGAAGTGTCGATGGCATCTGCTAATGCAGGGCTCTCCAAGGTGAATCCCCAGGAAGGACCTGAGATCACATTCGTTAGGATGTCCACGATTTTATTTCAATGGTCACAGCTCATCCTACAAGTGAATGGGGTTTATGTTTACGGCAGCGATGTTGTGCTTAAGACATGGATTGAAATGAATGAAACGTGGGTTGGCTTCATCTCAAATGCCAAGTTAGCAGAATTACAGGCAGAAAACAGGTGTGGCCAGCATGGAGCAAGAACACCTGAATGGCTGGGGCTTGGGAGCCTGAGTGCACAGGTTAAAGAGGAGGGCGGGGCGGAGAGCCACACTTTGTGTGCTTGGCTTCTGTTTCCTAACCCCAGCCGGCTGTCTCTCGGAGGTGATGACAGGTGCCTCGCAGCACACGTTATTCCATCAGGCAGCGCTAAGTTGGAAGCCTCCCAGATCCCCTGCAGGTCTCGAAGGGAAGGAGACAACGAGGGCTCAAGAAAGAAGCCTCCAGGAGCAGCTTTTCCTCTCTGCCTCTCGTATCTCCATCTCGATCTGAAAGCCTGGCTGGCAGCAACCGGCTTCTATGGAAGCCTCCAGATTCCAACTTCGAAGCTGTTTGTTATTTTTAACAATAATAATAATCCTCCAACACGTGTATTGTGGACCCAGTCTTTACTCCATTGCATCACTGGCTTTGAAATCCTCGTGTCTCATGGAACGAGAAAGCTGGACAGGGGCCATAAGCCCTTCTTGGGAGATGAGGAAACAAGTCTCCCAGTTGCTGTAGGTCACGGAGCACGTAGATGGCAGCATGCACATGGATTGGAACCTGGGGTCTTCACTCCAGTTCCAGTCCTCTTTCTAAAGGCTGTTCCTTCCAGAAACTTCCAGTAACCCACAAGCAAGGAAGGGAAGGACCAGTGCCCCTGCCTTGCAGCCTGGTCAGCCAAAAGTCTCTGGCAGGCGTGGGGGCCTCCCTGCATGACGACATTACCCAGGGCATCAGAACAGCAAGGCTCAGCCAGCAGCATCCTTGTAAATTCCTGGCCCGACGCTCTGAGCCTTCCCCAGCACTTCCAGGTCTCTTTCGTCTTCCTTCTGTGGTCGGGTCAAGGGAAGCAGGTTTCCCTGGGGAATCCACTGACTTGCCCTTTCTCCCAGTCCCAGAGCCCTTGGACAGCTAGATTCAGAGGTCTCAAAGCCAGAGAAGAAACGTCCCCACACAAGGGTTTCAGAGTGGTGTGAGCACGCTAAGTCGCTTCAGTCCTCTCTGATTCTTTGTGACCCTGTGGACTGTAGCCCACCAGGCTCCTCTGTCCATGAGGATTCTCCAGGCAAGAATACTGGAGTGGGTTCCCATGCCCTCTTCCATGGGATCTTCCCAACTCAATGATCAAACTTGCATCTCTTATGTCTCCTACCTTGGCAGACGGGTTCCTTACTACTAGTGCCACCTGGGAAGCCCAGAGTGGCAGAGGCTACAATCCAGTGTGACCTGAGAAGCGCGAGTACCCACCATGCTTCTCTCCAGGTATGTCACAGTTTGTGTTGAGCTGGACAGGTGTATATTCAACAAGCTGTCCAGCTAACTCCTACTTGCTTCACCAAAAAACCCAGAGCCAAAGAAGGCACCTTACCTTACAAAGATGGAAACTGAGTCCCAGAGAGGAGAAGTTTCTAGAAGTTATCAGAGGAAACTGGGGACTCTGTGACTCAGAACCAGGCCTTCTCCTTTCTGAGCCTCAGTTGCCCCAGCAGTGAAAAGCCACCTTTAAGTCCCTTCTCACTGACACTCTGCTTCTATGAGGTTTAACTCCAGCTCAGTCTCCTAAAGCCGAACAGAGTCTCATGTGGAGGAGACAGTGCCCCCGGAGGAATAGTTCTTCAGAGTTCTTCTTTAGCACAACAAAGACCAAGCTCTTACACTTGCATCCCAAATCTCAACTTAAGATCCTTCATTATTAAAAGAGGCTTAGAGAAGAGAGGGGAGAAGGCAATGGCACCCTACTCCAGTACTCTTGCGTGGAGAATCCCATGGACAGAGGAGCCTGGTGGGTTACATAGGGTCACAAAAAGTTGGACACAATTGAAGTGAGTTAACACACACACACATCCTCACAATCACCCCATGAGTTGAAGTTTTTTGAATGTCTCTGCAACCCAAAGAGGTTGCCAACACACCAAGCCTTAAGGATCTGAACCTGTTGGCTTTTGAAGCCCACCTCCTCTATGTGTTTCTCAGGTTCTCCCTGAGCACCAGCTACCTTTGCCAGATTCACCCAGCCCTCTCAGGCCTCGAAGCTTGGTGGTTCTTGCTTTAGCTCAGGAATGCCCTTCCCACTGTTTCATTTGTTAAAAGTCTGTTCATCCTTCAAACCCCAGCTCAAGGCCAGCCTTTCCTGAGGCTGCCAGTTTCTCAACCTAGAATTAATCACTTCCTTTTCTTTTCTTCCATGTTACTCAAACTCTGAGATTTTTGTTTTTCACTCGTAAGACAGGTATAATAATAATTCATACTTCACTGGCTGGCTGAGAAGGTCAAAGGAAACCATGTGTGGGAAAACGCTTAGAAAAATAAAACAGACTGTCAAAAAAAAAAAGAAAAATATTAGAGACGATGTCAACATGAATTTGTATTGTGATAGTGCTTCCCTCCAGGAGAGCATATTTCATTCCAGCTAATGTTGCAGTTTGCTTTGTACTCTCCTCCCTTCTCTGTTATCAATTAGGGTATTTTTTGGTTGTGTAAAGAAATTCTGTCTACTGCAAGCACCCTCCCTAGTAAAAAAAAAAAATGCAAATGAGATTTACAGATTCCATATTAGTTAAGAGGTGTGTTTGGCTATGAGTAACCAAACCTCTAAACCTAGTGTTTTAAAATGGTAAGAGGTTCTCTGCAAAAGGTCCAAAGGGGAGTTGGGGCCTGATATCACTAAACAGTCTGTGCAGTGCTCCTAGCCTTTTCCTCGGGCTCATAACTTATCTGCTGCAGCTGCAACCATCATGTCCTTCCTTATCCCAGTAGGAAGGAGAAAAGGGAGACACATCCCCAGCAGACAATACACTTGCATTTACTGGCTAAGCCACGTGATCCATCCCAAACTGCAAGGCAGCGTTGAGCTTTCCACCTTCTAGAATAGCACAGCAGGGATATGTGCTGAGTGAACCAGTCTATATTATCTGCCACAAGCAAGCTCTCAGAAAGAAGGAAAAGCTGAACAGCCGATGTCAGAAACTAAGATACAGTTATCTTCAGGGTGTTACTAACCAGACCAGTTATAGCCATTTGACATTCTTGAGTCCTGATTTATTTTCCCATAGCCTGGTTTTTCCACTTGAAGACAAATGTCTACCCCTTGGCTAGAGTGCAGGAGCCTCGATGAGCAAGCCCCCCAGTGTGGCATGCATGCAATGAGGGAAAAGGAGAGCCCAAAAGGAAAATGAGAAAGCAAGTCAGATGAGAAACAAGAAAGTCCTTACGTTGCCCTTATTAGGATGTGATCTCCCTGGAAACAGAATTCCTGACTTTCTCTTCTGTACATCTGCGGCTCTACCTGTCAAAATGCTGCAGTCAACCAGTCCATGGTTTTATTCTTCAGCCAGGAGCCAGAATTTGTTTTCTCCTCTTTGTTTTGATTTGTGTCATTGTCATTTGTATCCTCATGGAACGAATGGATCTTGAAGTCAGATAGATCAGGAATGGAATTCTAGCTTTACTACCCCTCTCTCTGTAGCTTTGGTCAAGATACTTTACTCTCTATGCCTCAGTTTTCCTATCTGCAAAATATGGAGACTGAAACCAATCCCATGAGGTTGCTAAACAAATGAAATAATACGGTGCATGTAAAGCACTTTTCAAGTGCCTAGCACATAGTAGTCACTCCAAAATCAATGGTCTATTATTTTTTTTTATGTGGGAATTTTAAGCAACAGGAGCACAATGAATAACTGCATGCCTGCTGAGTCGTTTAAGTCATGTCTGCTCTTTGCGACCCTATAGGGTGTAGCCTGCCAGGCTCCTCTGTCCACAGGATTCTCCAAGCAAGAATACTGGAGTGGGTTGCCATGCCCTCCTCCTGGGGATCTTCCTGACCCAGGGATCAAACTCGCATCTCCTGCAGTTCCTGCATTGCAGGCAGATTCTTTACCACTGAGCCACCGGGGAAGCCCAGTGAATAACTCCTTACATCCAATTCCCTAATAACTCCTGTTTGGAGTCCTACAGATTGTAGCTTTGATATTTGAGAGAGAGCAAAGTTCTAATCTTTCTAGTTCATCCTAAAAATAGTTAGCTCTTCTCTGTGCATTCTGTCAGCTCAGCAAGTCCCATCTAGGGAACTGGGAGATTGTGTAAGGCAATCTTTCTAAACCGGGGTCAAATGTTCTTCTTTACCCGAGAGTAACTCACAGAAGATGCACAGGATGATAAAGGGCCTGTCCGGTAGTGGGGGGTGTTGGGGAGCACATGTACGTAGGGGAGGGGGTCATCCCACCTAGGCTGGAGTCTGATGTCTAGAGCCTCAAGGATGAAAGGCAACTGAATCCTAGAAAGAAGGAATATTTTTCTCATGTTTATTCATTCAGCTATTCAAGTCGTCTGACAGACATTTACTGAAAGCTACCAGCTCAGAATCTGGTATGCAGAAGATGCAGAAGTAATTGTGTACCCACCCAGAGAGATCTCATGGTCAAGCTATTTATCGAAATCTTTAAGCATTCAATGAAAGTAACGGTAACGACAATAACAGTAATTAAAATTTACGGAGCACTTATTAGGTGCTAAATAAAATAGTTCTAAAACTTTCCTTGCATCATTCACTCAATTCTTATCTTAACCTCGTGAGATAAGGACTTTCTTCTTGTCTGCCAATGAAAACATTAAGGTCCCCAGAGATTCAATAACCTATCTGGGCTCTTCAGAAGCTGTCTTATCTGGAAAGCTTTCAACTGTTGCCCTCAATGCGGGGCACTTTTAATATATAGTAGTCACTGGTTGTCATAGAAACTGCAAAGACCACAGATCTAGTGCACTTTGTGGCTGCTAAACTGATGCCCTGTCTGGACTTTCTCAGGTTCTCTGGGTTCAGGCCATTCCCTCCCCCGAGAAGGTCTTCCCCACCACTGTCTCCATTTAGCTACACTCTGCTTACCTTTCAAACCTCAAGTCCTCTGCCGCCTCTGTCAAGAAAGTGTTCCAGAATGCCCCCACTGTACCACCTAGGTATGATCTCTCACACCTCTGTGTTTGTCCAACTCCATTGGCACTTTCTTCTCCCAAAACTTACGGTCAACTGAGTATCTGGCTTATTTGTCTGTTAAATGAGTTTTCCTCCAAAGCAGAGAGCTTATTTAGTCTTATCTCCAGGGCCTGGCACTCATGCATGGGTTAACGAGCACTAAATCCAAGCCCACCTAGGTGTTGTCAACCATTTACCCTTTGAATGTGGAAATGGACAAAATGAGACAACACAAGGATACACTCTTGCATCCCAGAGTTAAAGCATGAGGGAAAGCAACAGCAGATGCTGCAAGTAAGAAAAGGCAGCAGGTTGGACAACCAAGATTTTCTAAGATTTAACAGTTTGACTGCCCTCCAATTTAATCAACTCTGCCCTCTCAAGCAAGCTGCTAGATTCCCCAGCTGCCACCCAGAGTAGATGAAAAGCAGAAGTCATATTATTATTTTGTGCAACTTTGGGGGAAAACCACAGCTTCTACTCCTTTGACTTCTACGCCCTGAGCTGCATTTCCCTGCTCATCCAACCTTTTCCTTCTGCACAAGAAAATCCAAAGGTGCCTCACTTTAAGAACCTGTGCCATGAACATCCAGCTTTACCAAGAGTGGAAATCAGTTAGGAACAAGGATCTGCTCTACAAGAAATTATTTATTAAAAAAAAAAAAAAAGTTCTTTAAGTGGCAAATTGCCGATGTGCACTGAAAGTAAACTTTAATTTCCAGAAACTCAGTACAGACATTTGTTGTGGTTTTTTTCCTGGACACATGCTCGGTACACTGCCGCATAAATGCAGTTGGTGGTGAAGTGATGGTGGGACGTTTGAGGGAGAACTAGAATGTGGTAGGGCTGGTAATCTGGAACTTGACTCCTCCCTGCAAATCTTCCTATCTGCAATGCCTTTAAAGTTGATTTTCACAAAATATGTGTCTTGAGCTGATCCACCAGAAGTAAAAAGTCTCCGTGATCAAATGAGTTTCACAATCATGCCTGCTCTGTCCTGCTTTTAAAGAGCCTGACTGCCACTTGGGATGCAAGACTCTGAGGAATTCAAAATAAAGCAGCGCATTTCATTTTATTTAACCTACTTTTATAAATGTATTTGGCCATGGAAATTTTTATGATAGAATTTCTTAAACTGTTCCATAGAATTCCTTTCCAGAAGAGGCTATCTTGAGAAAGACAGTAAAACGAAGTGGGTGAGAGACATGTCTGCAGTCAGACAGCCTGGGTTTATACCCCAGGAATGCCTAGCACCCTCTCTGTAATAGAGGTTCGCTACTCCTCCTGTGCCTGGTGCTTCACTTTCTCATCTGCAAAGTGAAATAAGAGGACCCACCTCATCAGACAGAATATGTACAGTTATTGGAATTGATTCCACATAGTTACTGTTGTTGTTCAGTTGTTATGTCTAATTCTCTGCGACCCCATGGACTGCAGCACACCAGGCTCCTCTGTCCCCCACTAGCTCCTGGAGTTTGCTCAAACTCGTGTCCATTGAGTCGGTGATGCTATCTAACCACCTCATCTTCTGCCACCCCTTTCTCCTTTTGCCTTCAAACTTTCCCAGCATCAGGGTCTTTTCCAGTGGGTCAGCTCTTTGCATCAGGTGGCCAGAGTGTTGGAGCTTCAGCTTTAGCATCAGTCTTTCCAATGAATATTGAGAGTTGATTTCCTTTGGTATAGTCAGTGCTCAATAAATATCACCTATGATTACAACTGTGCTTCCTAGGTGGCTCAGTGGGTAAAGAATCTGCCTACAATGCAGAAGACACCAGAGGCACAGATTCAATCCCTGGGTTGGAAAGATCCCCTTGAGGAGGGTATGGCAACTGACTCCAGTATTCGCCTGGATAATCCCATGGACAGAGAAGCCTGGTGGCTTATAGTTCATAGGGTTGCAAAGAGTTGGACATGACTTAAGTGACTGAGCACGCAAGCATAATTACAATTATTTAGAATGTGAGACTCATATGTCATCTAACAATGTGAAGACCCAGGTATTAAACATCTCAAAATATTCTTCCAGCCCGGCCCCAAATTTCTGGGAAACAATAGAGTGTAATTAACTTGACAATCTAACAGAATAAACTCCACGCTAGATGGGGTATGAGAAAGATACAGCTGGCTCTTGGTGGTGTTTCACCTTGACTTTCAAACAATAGAGTAGAAAATGGAAGTGATCCAAGGCTCTGGGTTACAAGTGTGGCCTGTGGCGGACAGTGGCTGAGGATAAACTCAGTCCCACCATGTGCGTGCTGTGTGACCTGAGGCGAGAAACCCAACCTCTCTGTGCCTGAGAATCAGAACAACACAGACATTTTAGAATGCTTGTGAGAATTAAATGAGCAATGAAACAAACGACTTCTAGCTGGTAAAGGTAGTCTTGATGATTCTCATCTTGAAGTGGTATTGTCAGTTTTTTATTTAGGTTTTTTTTTCTTAAAGATACATAGACTCACAGATGCAGAATTAAGGGGTGCCTGAGAGACCATCTAGCAGAATATCTTTATTTTTTCTGACAAGCAAACAGGGCCCAGAAAGGGAAAGTCGTTTCCCCTAGGTCACATGGCAAGTGAGAGGTAAGCGGAAGAAGCAATCTTCCTTCCACGACACAGAAGAAAACCGGTGCGCTTTCCCTGAGTGAACAGGCTCCAGGGGAGGAAGTGAGTCTTTAGAGACGTGAAGACGGCATGTGTTCTAGGAGAGCAGAGGACAACTGTTTGGGAAAACGATTCCAAAATCGAACGGTGTTCCGCTGGGCCGTTTCATAACGGCTGCACAATGTGCTTGCCTGTGGGCAGTGAAAAGAATAACTATGATTCCGTTTTCTTCACTCCTGGGCAGACTTTGAAGAATGTTTACAACCAACAGCTCACTTAATTTTCTCCTCCTATCCAGCTCATGTGGTAAGCATCATTATCCCTGTCTTAACAGTATTTAGAGAAGTTAATGACAAGCAGGTAAGCCGCTCAGAAAGGATCCAGGCAGTGTTTCCTGACACAGACGTGAGGTGCCCCACGGTGAGCCTAATACTTGGATTTAACAGACTTTAATTTCTTAGAGCCACAAAATGATTCTCTGGTGATGTCCCTCCAATCATGTCTCCAGTCCCACCTTCTCTGAGGAAGCTTCTCTGACCAGCCCAATCCACCAAGCCTGGCTTCTCCAAACATCTCCAGGGTTTGCCGTCTATACTCTGATGGACACTTGTCCACCACAGGCTGGTTTCAGAGCAGAAAGGCTCAACATCTTATCATCCAAATGATAACAGTGTCCCTATGCTCCCACTAGGTACCAAGCTCCAAGTCAGATGACATCCAGAGTCACAGCAGATGAAGACAAGTTACAGCCTCAGTTACAGGTTTTGGGAAGAACAATCATGACATCACTTTCTGTGAGGATAATATATGCAAGTGATATAAATCCTCATAGCAACCCTTAAAGGTAGATTTTAATATCTCTATTTTAGGGATGGGGAAACTGAATCTCAGATAGAAAAAATAATTCCCATAAACTTACACAGCAGGCAGGGTGATAATGATGCTGTTAACTGTGAGAACAATAGCAATCAGTGCCTCGAAAGGACCTTGGGCAGCTTACAGAAACAAACTGGGCTCCAGTGGATACAGTGGGGGGTGGCCGTGGGGGTGGGTCTTATGTCTTCACGATGGTCCCTTTCTGGTTCCCTGCTTCCTCTCTGCCTCCTGTGTTCTCCACTGAACAGCCAGGAGAGAGGGGATGGGAGGGGAGAGGCTCAAGAGGGAAGACATACGGATGCATACTAACGGCTGACTCGTGTTGTTGTACAGCAGAAAGTAAGACAACACTGTAAAGCAATTATCCTCCAACTTAAAACACACACAGCCAGAGGCATCCTTCACTCTCCATCCCTTCCCTGTTCCTCCCCAGGCTTCCCATTGCCCTCAGCGCAGAATCTAGAGCCACCTCCAGTGGCCTCCGAGGCCTTACAGGATGTGTTCTGTGGCCTCCCAGACCTCACCCCCTCCTCCCCCACCCCTCATTCCCTGCACGCCCCCCAGTCACTCTCCCTGAAATACAC
>SJXQ01012435.1:732669-777480 GCA_006408695.1 Aepyceros melampus | reverse complement strand
ACCCGGCTGCACGTTCCCTCCCCACACATTCATCCCTATTGTCCTCTCTGCCTAGGACACTCTTCCCCGTCTGGTCCATCTGCAATGACCCCCTCCCTCTCCTTCTTGGTAACACCCTCCATGACCACTGTTTGTAAAATAGCTCCCATACCCCATTCCATCATCTTCCTAACCTCCTTATCCCACTTTACGTCTAAACACCACCCCCCCCCCCAGTCTCCTTGTTTACTGTCTATCTCTCCCATTAGAACGTAAGCTCCCTGCGGGCAGGGGCATGGCTTGTCTATTCATGCTGTGTCCTCATCGCTTTGACCGGGACCAGGGGCACAGCAGGTGCTCTATGCAGATCTATTGTATAAGAGAATGAACTATAAGACTCCCTTGGGTGTCTTGGGCAGAGGGAGGGAGAAGGCAGAAAGCAGTGGGCTGAGTAATGTGGGGAGGGGAGAGGAGGCAAGGGCGGTTCTGAAGAAGGAACCGTGGGCTGCTGTCAGTCATCAGTGGGTGCCCCTGGCAGGGCACAGCTGGATTCAGTTTCTGATCTTCCCTCTTCTCCTGCCCAAAGTGGAGAGCACCCTGAAACCACCCAGAGCTGAGCCCCACCCCAGAGTGGGGAAGGAGGACTAAAAGCCAAACCTAGAATCTTCCGAGGTGGAGCAAACCTCAGTGAGTCGCTAGCCTGCTGATTCGCTGACTCTTTCATGCCCAAGGGATAAAATAATGATGGGGCCTGGGAGTTCATCTTAAGACAAGGAAACTCCAGCTTAGTAGAGCATTGATAATAACAGAAAAAAAACCAGTAAGTGTATCCATCAGGGTCCCAGCAGAAAACGGAATTTACCCCAGATGGTGCAAATGGAGAACATTCGACCGAGGGATCTTTTACAGAGTGGGGCTGGAGCTGAGGCTCCTGGGCCAGCAGCAGCGTGAAGCCACGACACCCCGAACGAGCGGAGGTGGGGATGGTGGTCCAGAAGGCTTCAAAGAGCGTGATGGGAACCTCCATGGTGGAGAAGCACAGGAACACGCACACCTCTCTCTCCTTCTGCCCTCTGGTCTCTTGCCAGGGCCTCTGGAAGATGGGTGGGGAGGGAACTGGGGGACACTGTTGGCAGAGTTGGCCTCCGGGGCACAGAGCAGGGCAGAGAATGGATATGGTGGCCTGCAGAGAAGAACCGGCAAAGGCGACTGTTGAATAACCAGTTTCCCACTGCTGGGTGCAGAGCCCAGCACAGGCTAGCCATGAATACATACTCGCCAGGCGTCCTGCAGTCCCAGCTCCCACTGCCCTCCACAATCAGACACACACATGCACACACACACACACGCACGCATGCACGCACAGGCATGCGCACACACGCATACACACATGCACACACACACGTACACACATGCATGCACGCACATGCACACGCACACGCACATGCACACACGCACACATGCACACGCATGCATGCAGGCAGGCACGCACGTACTCACGTGTACACGCACACTCACGCACACACGCGCACACATGCACACACACGTGTACGCACACATGTACACGCATGCACACACGCACCCACTCACACGCGCACACACATGCACACACGTACGCGCACACATGCACACACGCATACATGCACGCACATGCACACACATGTACATGCACACACACGTACACGCACACACACGTACACGCACACACTCCTATTGAACTCTTACTATGTGCCAAGCCTGTCTTAAGCCCATGGTATCATTTACTCCCTATGGGGTAAGTTTGGGTGTCCCTATATTTTTTTTCAGATATGGAAACAGAGGCTTAAAAAGGTTCATGATTTTCCCAAGGTGACTCAACTAGTGAGGCGCAGAGCCATGGCTCCACCCTGAATGAGCCTAACTCAACAGGCCATGCCTTCATCCACGAAGTTCTCCATCCCAGAGCCTAGCACGGCGCCAACTGGGTGATGGGAGGTTATCGTGGCCCAAGGAACTTCTCCTACAGCCCAGCTCTGCACAGCGGGCTTCTCCAACTCAGGTTACTAGATGCAACGTGGAACTGTTCTGGCTGATTTGAAGTGGTCCTCACAAACCTGGAGGAATGGGCGGGGAGGGATGGAGCACAGGACCTCCAACGTCCCAGGTCACTAAAATAACGAGGGAAGCTCTTGCCTCCCTCCTCACTGCCTATACATGAATCATCAATTACCCTCATCAATGCCAGCCAAAGCTGATCAGCTGGAAGTTCCAACTCCTAGCATTTGGAGCGGCTAGCATTTGGTGGGAATTGGTGATAGGGGAGCAGAATGCTCAATTTATAGAAACCAACCTACTCAAAACTCAAAAAATGACCCCAGAAGAAGGCTGCGTTGATGGTGCAACTCTTGTTTGCCTACCATTTGACTTCTAGCAGGAAGTATTTTTAAAGGGTATTTTTCTCCCTTGCTGACCAGTTCCTCATTGAGAAATTCTCTTTTGTGACACTTGGACATCTCAGCTCCCAGAGTGATGAAGGGACTTTTTTTTTTTAATTGCCACTTCCAGGTTTGGATTCACTTCTTCATTCATCTGGAAGAATAGAAAGGATTTCCAAACGCTTACCAGACATCTCTGAGCACTGAAGACTGGCCTTGTCCCTAGACCTTGACCGTCGCCTCTGGGAACCACACGGCACAGGATGGGATGTCCCCACCTCCTCTTCCTCTCCTCCATCCCCAACTCACGCACTCAGCACGTTTATCAGTCCCCTCCACGTCCCCCATACGTTATGAAGCAATGTGATAAAATCTCCTCTTAGGTTTAGTAAGAAATAGCGTGTAACCCGATGGTGAAACTGTAGTGGGCTTCAAGGCTGAATGGACCCACGGTGATGCTGGAAACTTCCTTACTCCCTCCCCTTCCTGGGGGCCTAGAATAGGGAAACCATCACCCATTCTGGTGGCTCATGGACAGGGTCTGTGAGACCCCTTAACATGCATACTTACCGCATCACCCAGGTCCCTCCACGCCTCATCTTCTCAGTGACTATGAGATGCAAGTTCCGTTTACTCTACTCACCTCACCTTATCTGCCGTTACTCAGACTCCAGCCAGGCAGCCCTTGCGCCACGCCCTGGTCAGGCTGTGCTGTTCCCTTGCTCTACCTTTGCTTGTGTTCCTTCTGCATGGGATGCCTTTCTCCCTCAGTGTCTCCCTAGCAAGCTTCTACTTTTGCTGGAAGACCCAGCTCAGGTCAACACTGAGCATCATTGCCTGAGCCTCAGGCTAAGCTGTGCTCCCCTTGGAGCCCCGGGCTTCCCTCTGCCTTGACATTCAGCACCTCATGCTGGAAGCATCTGCTCTCTGGTCCACCTCCCACAGTGGACTCAGTTCTGGGAAGACCCTCTCTGGCTCCTCCCTGCTTCCCAGGGCCCAGCACAGGGCCTGACATACAGTGGATTGCTGAGAGGAGCTTTCTCTGGAATTTAGCTCAAAACCCTTTGTTTGCCCTCATCCTCTAAATGGGTGTGTGAATTGGCTCAGCCCCTGCCCAGAGAAACAGAAACTCGCATGCATCAGCCATGTCTGACTCTGTGTGACCCTATGGACTCTATGTAGCCTGCCAGGCTCCTCTGTCCATGAGATTCTCCAGGCCAGAATACTGGAGTGGGTTGCCATGCCCTCCTCCAGGGGAATCTTTCTAACCCAAGGATCGAACCTGTGTCTTTTATGTCTCCTGCACTGGCAGGCAGGTTCTTTACAACTAGTACCACCTGGGAAGCCCAAATAGGAACTTAAAGGTAAATAAAAAGTGACTGGATCTCCTGAGCCCACAGGCTTTTCCATTTGGGGTGGGTTGTGAAACAGAGAGAAGGCAGCCCAGCATGGGGGCCTCAAGAAGCTGTTGGTGGTAGAAGTCCCCAGGTGGTCCCAAGGGGTATAGGTTCCATGTGTCCCAAACCATCCACCCCTCCCCCAGAAATTCCAACCCTAGAGCAACTTGCCTTTAGCTGAAATCTCTCACCCTGGTTAAAATGGAAAGCCTCGTGACAAGGACTTCTAAGCTGCCGTTCTTTCTGCAGCTTTCTCTTCAATCATAAAATGATATACTTGTGCCCACCATCTCATTTATTTCACAACAGCTCTGTGAGACTAGTACTGTTTTCCCCATTTTATGGAGGAGGAAACTGAGGCACAGAGAAGTCAAGGTGCCTGAGCACAGATCTCAGAAATGGGAAAGCTAGACCAGTTCTGTCTGGCCCCATGGTGCTTCCTCTTACCCAAAATGTTAAACTGCCTGCTTGAACAAGTCAGGAAAAGTCCCTGAACAGGAACCAGGAGACCTGCCACGTGACTGGCCTGGTCACAATCATTCTGACCTTTGATTTCCTCATCATTTCCCTCTAAGTCCAAGGTTACACTTGACTCAGGACACTTGTATCATCACTTCCTTTACACAGCCTCTCCCAAACTCTCCAAGTCATAGCCAGTGGAGAACTAATAATTCTTCCTTCATGTTCCCACCAGCCCCTTTGTTTCAGCACAAAGCCTGTGTATCAGTTAGTTATCACTGTGTAACAAAGCACTTGCAAGCTTTTCAAGCAAGTAGTCAGAAAACACTTTTTTGAAGGGACTGATAGCAAATATTTTAGGCTTCATAGATCACACGGTCTGTTACATTTAGTCTGATTTTGTAGCACACACACACAAACTAAACAATAAATAAATGGGAATGACTATATTCTAATAAAGTTTCTTTACAAAAACAGACAGCTGACTGGCCCACAGGTGGTAGTTTGCTAGTCCTGGTTTTGAATAGTAGGCATTTGTTATTGCTCATGAATCTCTGAGTTGGCTGAACCAGTCTGTTCATCTGGGTCAGGCTCTGCTGATCTGGATGAGCTCACTTGTGCAACTGTGGTCAGCTGGCCAGATGCCTAAACATTAGCTGGTCTAAGATGTATATTTGCATACTTGGTAGTTGACCTTTACCTTAGTAGTGAAGGTGACAAGAGAGAACTGGGTTGCGTGTCTCTTATCATCAAGGAAGCTAACCCGGGTTTCTTCTCCTAGAGTCAGCAAGCTTCTAGAGATGGTGGAAACACACAAGGCCAGCTGAGACCTAGGCTCAACACTGGTACCTCATCACCTCCTCACATCGTATTGACCAAGCACCTCACAAGACCAGCCCAGATCCAAGGGGTAGGGAATTAACCTCAGCCTTTTGCTAGGAGGAGTTAAGAAGTCACATCTCAAAGAGTGTGAAGAAAGCACAGGCCAAAGAACTGTGGCCGTGTCTACAGTCATTCCACAGGGGCCAGCTGCACTCATGTGTCTGTATTTATTTCATAAACATCTCCCTATATTTTTAGACTGTAAGACCTTTAAAGACCGGCTTAATATTTGTATCTCCAGTGCCAATCACAGTGCCTGGAGCAGTCTATTTTCACCTCCTAAAAGCAAAGGTCGTCAAACCCATCCATTTCCATAACCACCATCTACACCCTGGTTCAAGGTATTGTCAGCTCTTGCTCTGAAATAGTCTCCTGACTGCTGAGAGGGTGGTTGATGTTCCCTTGCATTGGGAACCTGTTCACATCCATGGGTGCACGAGAACGGCCTAGTGGAGAAGAACAAAGTACCTGGGAGGAGAGGTTAGAGGCTTCCTCTAACATAGGAACTGGGCAGAAAGTCCGAGGATGGTGGTGCCCTGGCTGTGATTCTGCTCAGTGCTGGTCCTGGTGTGGTTCCAGCAAGACCCCTGGGATCCATAAAGGCAGGAAAGCTCAAGAACTTTGGTTCAGGGAACCAACAGGGCAAGCTAGGAGCAATGCGGGTTTAGCATCAAAATCAACCCCAGCTCTGCTTCTTTACAAATAACCTCTCTATGCTTTGTTGTGCCCAAAAGTCCGAATCCCAAGACCGACAAGATCAAGACCTCCACGACAATGCAAAAGGCAAAAAGGGAAATTTATTTCTGACTCGAGTCAGGGCCCCCGCCACATCCAACGCAGTGGAGTAAGACGAGAGGCCCCGACCTCTGGGTTCCAGCAGTATTTATAGGATTATAGGCAGCTGGCAAACTTAGATTGGTTGCATGGGTTACTCGTTAACTGCTGATTGGTCAGTTTTTTTCGCCGGCGCGGGCTTTCCTGAATAATTTCCATCTTTGTCTTATAGGCCACCTCTAGGCTACTAGGCTTACAATGATTGGCTGAGCAGTGCACGCGCGAATTTTTAACCTGGCACAACATGCTTCATTTCGTAATCTGTAAAATAGAAATAAAAATAGAGAATTCCTTCTCACCATAACACCCAAAACAAAAGAGCTTCTGCTACAGGATATTGTAATAAACCTAACATTCATGGTGTCTCGGAGTGGCTCTAAACGTTTCACCTGCTTTGGCTCATTCAGTCCCCTGCACGGCCTCATAAGGCAGGTCCTACTATTGTCCCATCTTACAGATGAGGAAGCAGAGGCTCAGAGGTATTTAGTAACCTGTCCAAGGTCACACTGCTAGGAGGCCGGGTATCTGGGATTTGAGTTCTCGCTCTTCTGTTCCAGAGCCTGAGCCTGATATCACTGACACATTCAATGAACTCCAAGTGATGTTACTTCTAAAGCTCCCTGCCCTCCCCAAGGTCAGGCATGCCTGCCTCTTCCTGTCCCCTCTGCACTTCCCTGACAGGATAGCAGAACAGAGGCCTGTGTTCTGTGCTTGCCTCTGCCAATTCCTTACCCCCTGACCTTGAGCAAGCAAGGACTCCTTTCTGAAACTCAGCGTTACCCTTTCTACAACGTGGATCTAATAATTCAAGACACCCTGACAAGAATCATGAGACCTATGTAACAGCGCAAAATAAGTTACCCCTTGAGATGCATTTCCCTGGTGGTCCAGTGGTTAAGACTTCACCTTCCAGTGTAGGAGATGCAGGTTTAACCCCTGGTTGGGGAGCTAAGATCTCATATGCCTTTTAGCCGAAAAAACAAAACATAAGACATAGGCAATATTGTAACAAATTCAACAAGGACTTTAAAATTGGTCCACATTTTTTTTTTTTTTTTAAATAGTAAGTTACCCAGCAAGGCCCAGAGTGAAGGGGCTAAGGGACAGGGCACTTCTGGGCTGAAAGAATGTGGACACTGAAAGGCCAAATCTTGGTCAGGGGGTGGCTGCCACCCCCACCTGGAAGTCACTTGTTTATGCAAAGATCGACTGAAGCTGAAACCTAATAGGCTGCCATCTGCCCTCTGAGCAGCCCAGCCACCTCTTTCTGTTTGCTTCTATGGCTTCAGGTTGGCTTGTTTCTTTACAAAAAAGTTTGGCGAGATAATGTCCCCAAAATTTTAAGCGGTTTGGTTTTCTTTCTCTTTCTTCCCCCTGCCCTTTTCTCTTTCTTTGATTGCCTGTAACTTCAAACAATGGTGCCCTTTAGAGACTCCAGGCACAGGTCCCACGCTGAGCTCCACTTTCTAAATCCTTGGCTGCTGCCACTCTGACCCTGAAACCACAGCTCTCCTTTGAGGTCGAGTCACATGGCATCTGAGAGCTCCGCACCCTTCAAGCGGCAGTCTGGGCTGGCCAGGATTCTGATTTTTTTTTTTTTTAATTTTAAGCTCATCATTGTTATTCAATGCCCAGTGGTATGTGTTTCCTCTCTCCTTTCGATGTGTCTACAGGACTCTCAGTGTAAAGCTCTGTGGGTCTAACCCTCCTGCTCTTGACCCCTTATTCTGGGAGACATGACAAATAAGTCTAGCCAAGATCTGCTGCACTTAGGTGTATAGACCTTGTGTAACACGCACTTCCAGCCCTCCTGGATTCCTGAAATCAGAGCACTTCAAGTTAAGACAGTAACTTTGAACAGGAGAAGCATTAAAGCCCAAAAGTCATTTACACTGGAGTATGAATTGGCCTTTTAGCAGATCTGAAAGCAGTTGCCAGATGGAGAAGGTGAAAAAGCTGAGATGTCTGGAAGTTACAAGAAGGACTAGATACAGCGGGTCAAAAAGAGGTCGGTACAGGATAGTCCCATGCTGAAAATGAACTTGACGTCTGCCGTTAATCTACCTTGTGCTGGACCATGCCGAAACTTTCCTCTGAGAGGAGGTTATCATCTAACTGACTTCCGTATTGTTTATGAGATTTATTCTTTACTTACGTTATCACATTTCATATAGTACATCTATCAACTCTGTGTTAGGGGTTGTTCTAAGCTCTTTACAAATATAATCTAATTGAATCTTCACAATAGTCTCACTAGTTAAGCATCACTAGGATTCCCATCTTACAGATGAGGAACCTGAGGTACAGAAAAATTAAGCAATTTGCCAGAGGTCACACAGCTTCTAAATGGGGAGTGGAAGTTCAAATCCAGGCACATCTGGCTCTAAAGTACACACGATTAACTTCTATGGTGCAAAAGTGAAACAGCACCAAACCATTAGTGTAACTTTATCTTTTTTGGACAAATAAATGAATAAACTCTGGTGATGAGTAAGTCGTTTCCACACTCAACTTTAAAAGCATTATCAAGATTCTCAGAACCAGCGATCAAAGATGGGCTTATGACCTTGATGACGACATCCATCCATTCATTCACCTTTTTGACTCATTCAGCAAGTATCACCAAGCACCCTCTGCACCTCAGACTGGACACTGAGTAGACAACAGCGTGGCCGCCATGGCCCCGCCTGCCTGGAGCACACAGTCTGGCCAGCAGTCGGGGTCTCGGCAGGGAGATGCAATAGATCAGCTCACTGTGGGAGTCCAGGGGTGGAGGCAGGGGGAAGGTGGAGAGAAGCGATGTCTAAGCCAAGGCCTCATTATCAAGATTCTCAGAACCAGCGATCAAAGATGGGCTTATGACCTTGATGACGACATCCATCCATTCATTCACCTTTTTGACTCATTCAGCAAGTATCACCAAGCACCCTCTGCACCTCAGACTGGACACTGAGTAGACAACAGCGTGGCCGCCACGGCCCCGCCTGCCTGGAGCACACAGTCTGGCCAGCAGTCGGGGTCTCGGCAGGGAGATGCAATAGATCAGCTCACTGTGGGAGTCCAGGGGTGGAGGCAGGGGGAAGGTGGAGAGAAGCGATGTCTAAGCCAAGGCCTCACAAAGAAGTAAGAGTTGGCCAGATGACAAGGCTGGGCCAGAATGAGCCAGGAAACAGTAAAGGCACATGAAGAGTCCCAGGGGTAACCGAGAGCTGGATGGTTAGGAAAACAGAAAATTGGGTAAGGCTGTTCGTCGGAGGGTAGGAAGGTGAGCTGTGGGAGCCGTAGGCAGACAGACGGTGGAGTTGGACACCAGCGGGCCAGGTGGACCCTGATGCAACGTTCAGTTCACCCTGAGGTCAAAGGGGAATGAGCCAGGGAAGGCGCTGAAGCCAGGGTGGGCCAGGTTGAGATTTGAGGTGGAGCAGACTGGAACAGAGGTAACTTCCAATAACCACAGTTAGCGAAAGACACATCCCCTCTCCCCAGTGGGCCTCTAGGTCTGTGGGTTGATTAAAGGGGACTGAGCCTGATCACCTTCGACTGATACAACAGTTTAGGCCTTAGGGGTCTGGACCCATTTCTCCTTGAGACAGTGCAGACTTGGCAAAGAACACACACCTGTAAAAGAAAGACTCCCCAGTGATGAGAGAAACCAAACTAAAGAGTCTTTGGGTTACAGACCTTAAAAGATACTTGAGGGACTTCCCTGGAAGTCCAGTGGTTAAGACTCTGTGCTTCCACGGCAAGGGGCATGGGTTCGATCCCTGGTTGGGGAACTAAAATCTAAAACATTTGTGAGGTGCATGCATGCCAAGTTGCTTCAGTTGTGTCCAACTCTTTGCAACCCTATGGACTGTAGCCTGCTAGGCTCCTCTGTCCATGGGATTGCAACAGAGCTGCCATGCCTTCCTCCAAAGGATCTTCCTGACCCAGGGATCAAACCCCCATCTCTTACACCTCCTGCATTGGTAGGCAGGTCCTTTACCACTAGCGCCACCTCGGAAGCCACATGTCATGAACTGCAGCCATTAAAAAAGAAAAAAAAAGTAAATAAAATAAAATAGATTCTGTTTAACTTTTATTTCCCCAGTTCCTATCAGTACAGGTCAAAAATGGAGATGGAGACAAAGAGGGACAGACGAATGGAGACTCTGTAACAGGAATGAACTGATGCTCATGGTTTGCGTCCCCACCCTTCGCCAGAGGTGTGCTGAAACTTATCCATCCACCTTCTTTTTGCCTCTCACCTGGGTTTCAGGTCACTTCCCTAGTGTTCACCATCATTCAGGAAGGCCAGTCATCCTGCAGGTATTTCTGGAGCACATGCCTCCTGGCTGCCCACCTGGGCCTGCTTCTGAGCTGCTCTCTCGTCTGCCCTGTAAGTCATGTGGTGTGGAACCCTCCGATGCGGCCACAAGGCTGAGTCAATGTGCTATCCTGGAAACTTTTAGGCATGGCTCCTTCATTCTCCAGCCTGCTTCATTCTCCAGAAAAGTCATTTTGAGTGTTTGCCAGGCACCAGGCACTTGAAACACAGGGATGAATAAAACACAGTCCGGCCCTTGAAGAGAGTCTGGCCTCGTGGAGGAGGGGTAGGCTCTTACGTTGGGTTCTCCCATTTGGAGGTATTTTAAATTCTGGTGCCTGGGCATTAGCAGAAGTGAAATGTCACCAGGTGGAGAACATGGGGAATTTTTTTTTTTTTTTAATTTTAAGCTCATCATTGTTATTCAATGCCCAGTGGTATGTGTTTCCTCTCTCCTTTCGATGTGTCTACAGGACTCTCAGTGTAAAGCTCTGTGGGTCTAACCCTCCTGCTCTTGACCCCTTATTCTGGGAGACATGACAAATAAGTCTAGCCAAGATCTGCTGCACTTAGGTGTATAGACCTTGTGTAACACGCACTTCCAGCCCTCCTGGATTCCTGAAATCAGAGCACTTCAAGTTAAGACAGTAACTTTGAACAGGAGAAGCATTAAAGCCCAAAAGTCATTTACACTGGAGTATGAATTGGCCTTTTAGCAGATCTGAAAGCAGTTGCCAGATGGAGAAGGTGAAAAAGCTGAGATGTCTGGAAGTTACAAGAAGGACTAGATACAGCGGGTCAAAAAGAGGTCGGTACAGGATAGTCCCATGCTGAAAATGAACTTGACGTCTGCCGTTAATCTACCTTGTGCTGGACCATGCCGAAACTTTCCTCTGAGAGGAGGTTATCATCTAACTGACTTCCATATTGTTTATGAGATTTATTCTTTACTTACGTTATCACATTTCATATAGTACATCTATCAACTCTGTGTTAGGGGTTGTTCTAAGCTCTTTACAAATATAATCTAATTGAATCTTCACAATAGTCTCACTAGTTAAGCATCACTAGGATTCCCATCTTACAGATGAGGAACCTGAGGTACAGAAAAATTAAGCAATTTGCCAGAGGTCACACAGCTTCTAAATGGGGAGTGGAAGTTCAAATCCAGGCACATCTGGCTCTAAAGTCCACACGATTAACTTCTATGGTGCAAAAGTGAAAGAGCACCAAACCATTAATGTAACTTTATCTTTTTTGGACAAATAAATGAATAAACTCTGGTGATGAGTAAGTCGTTTCCACACTCAACTTTAAAAGCATTATCAAGATTCTCAGAACCAGCGATCAAAGATGGGCTTATGACCTTGATGACGACATCCATCCATTCATTCACCTTTTTGACTCATTCAGCAAGTATCACCAAGCACCCTCTGCACCTCAGACTGGACACTGAGTAGACAACAGCGTGGCCGCCATGGCCCCGCCTGCCTGGAGCACACAGTCTGGCCAGCAGTCGGGGTCTCGGCAGGGAGATGCAATAGATCAGCTCACTGTGGGAGTCCAGGGGTGGAGGCAGGGGGAAGGTGGAGAGAAGCGATGTCTAAGCCAAGGCCTCACAAAGAAGTAAGAGTTGGCCAGATGACAAGGCTGGGCCAGAATGAGCCAGGAAACAGTAAAGGCACATGAAGAGTCCCAGGGGTAACCGAGAGCTGGATGGTTAGGAAAACAGAAAATTGGGTAAGGCTGTTCGTCGGAGGGTAGGAAGGTGAGCTGTGGGAGCCGTAGGCAGACAGACGGTGGAGTTGGACACCAGCGGGCCAGGTGGACCCTGATGCAACGTTCAGTTCACCCTGAGGTCAAAGGGGAATGAGCCAGGGAAGGCGCTGAAGCCAGGGTGGGCCAGGTTGAGATTTGAGGTGGAGCAGACTGGAACAGAGGTAACTTCCAATAACCACAGTTAGCGAAAGACACATCCCCTCTCCCCAGTGGGCCTCTAGGTCTGTGGGTTGATTAAAGGGGACTGAGCCTGATCACCTTCGACTGATACAACAGTTTAGCCTTAGGGGTCTGGACCCATTTCTCCTTGAGACAGTGCAGACTTGGCAAAGAACACACACCTGTAAAAGAAAGACTCCCCAGTGATGAGAGAAACCAAACTAAAGAGTCTTTCGGGTTACAGACCTTAAAAGATACTTGAGGGACTTCCCTGGAAGTCCAGTGGTTAAGACTCTGTGCTTCCACGGCAAGGGGCATGGGTTCGATCCCTGGTTGGGGAACTAAAATCTAAAACATTTGTGAGGTGCATGCATGCCAAGTCGCTTCAGTTGTGTCCAACTCTTTGCAACCCTATGGACTGTAGCCTGCTAGGCTCCTCTGTCCATGGGATTGCAACAGAGCTGCCATGCCTTCCTCCAAAGGATCTTCCTGACCCAGGGATCAAACCCCCATCTCTTACACCTCCTGCATTGGTAGGCAGGTCCTTTACCACTAGCGCCACCTCGGAAGCCACATGTCATGAACTGCAGCCATTAAAAAAGAAAAAAAAAGTAAATAAAATAAAATAGATTCTGTTTAACTTTTATTTCCCCAGTTCCTATCAGTACAGGTCAAAAATGGAGATGGAGACAAAGAGGGACAGACGAATGGAGACTCTGTAACAGGAATGAACTGATGCTCATGGTTTGCGTCCCCACCCTTCGCCAGAGGTGTGCTGAAACTTATCCATCCACCTTCTTTTTGCCTCTCACCTGGGTTTCAGGTCACTTCCCTAGTGTTCACCATCATTCAGGAAGGCCAGTCATCCTGCAGGTATTTCTGGAGCACATGCCTCCTGGCTGCCCACCTGGGTCTGCTTCTGAGCTGCTCTCTCGTCTGCCCTGTAAGTCATGTGGTGTGGAACCCTCCGATGCGGCCACAAGGCTGAGTCAATGTGCTATCCTGGAAACTTTTAGGCACGGCTCCTTCATTCTCCAGCCTGCTTCATTCTCCAGAAAAGTCATTTTGAGTGTTTGCCAGGCACCAGGCACTTGAAACACAGGGATGAATAAAACACAGTCCGGCCCTTGAAGAGAGTCTGGCCCGTGGAGGAGGGGTAGGCTCTTACGTTGGGTTCTCCCATTTGGAGGTATTTTAAATTCTGGTGCCTGGGCATTAGCAGAAGTGAAATGTCACCAGGTGGAGAACATGGGGAAGGCATCCCAGGAAGAGGCAACATGCTGGGTGAGGCCTTAGACTGGACTTCCAGGAGGGCTGACCTCCTCCTTCAGTGCTGGAGAGAGCCCTGGTAACTTGCTCCACCTTGAGCTGAAAGAGGGAAACCATGACAATAAGAATAGCAGTAGCTTATTCTGTTCTAGACCACCTCTGTGCAACAGAACTTTCTGTGATGCTGTGAGTACTCTGTATCTGTGATGTCCAGTAGAGTAACCACTGGCCACGTGTGGTTATTGTGCACTTGAGAGATGGCTGGTGCAGTAGATGAACTGAAGTTTTAATTTTAGTTTATTTAAATCAGGTGGTACTTGGTGGCTTCCCTGGTAGCTCAGATGGTAAAGAATCTGCCTGCGTTGCAGGAGACCTGGGTTCTATTCCTGGGTCAGGAAGATCCTCTGGAGAAGGGAATGGCAACCTATTCCTGTATTCTTGTCTGGGAAATCCCACGGACAGAGGAGCCTGGTGGGCTACAGTCCATGGGATCGCAAAAAGTTGAACACGAATGAGCGACTAACATTTTCACTTTTCACTTATTTAAATAGCCCCACGTGACAAGTGGCTCTAGCTTAGGCAACACAGTACAAGATTTTGTGGTCAGTACTTTATGGGTAATATATCAATTCTAACAGTCAACAATGAGACAAGTGTGATTATCATTTCCACTTTACAGATGCAGAACTGAGGACCAGAGAGGATAATCTGTCCAACTTTCTCAGCTGTAAGTGTCAATCCAAGATTCAATCCCAGCAGACTAAACCTCGAGAGGAGATATGGCTCCCTCATCATTCATTCACTGACTCATTTATTCATTCCAGACATGCATAGTCAGTGAGTGTCTGTTGTGAATCAAGAACCGAACCATGTAATGGAGATATAAACGTAAAAGGGTAGGGGCCCTGGCTGGAGGGAGCAGATGACTATAAAAGGAGACAGACAAACTAAAGGAAGCCCCATCTCTAAGTCACAACTACCACGTTCAAGCTCAGCTCACAGTGCCAAGGAGCCCTCAGCTGGGGCCATTAACCCAGCACAGCGATATTGGAGAGGCCTGTACAATGAGCCCAGTTTCATTCCATTCTTGGCGAACACCCCAATTCTTCCTCCTTCCTAAGGCCTGGTGGGTGCTCCAACTCTCCCCTCTAGGTGCCCTCCTCCTTGTACTGGGGAATCCCTGAGAGGGAAGGGCAGAGCAGTCCTAAGGAGAGGGTCAGCCGCCCTTCTCCCGTGAAGCCCGTGGGACATGCAGCTATTCAGAACCTCCCCTCACGGGCCCTCAACTCTCCAAACTGGCCATTGGTAATCCACTCAGACTGTGGTTTCCAGAACTTTCTGAGATTTGCATCTTCCAGAGCCTAACCTGGTGCTTAATTCATAACAGGCCCGCACCAAGGCTGTGGAGCTTAAGGTCGACGAGGTCACGAGTTCAAGGTCCAGCTCCACCACACAGTGGCCTGGTGGCCTTAGGCAAACTTGTTTTAACCTTTCTGAACCTCAGTATCCTCATCTGGAAAACTGGGATATAATATTCACTTTTCAGGATTTTTATGAGAATTGTTAGTCATTCAGTCGTGTCCAACTCTTTGCGACCCAAAGGATTATAGTCTGCCAGGCTCCTCTGTCCATGGGATTTCCCAGGCAAGAATACTGGAGTGGGAAGCCATTCCTTTCTCCAGGGGCTCTTTCCAACCCAGGGATCTAATCCATGTCTCCTGCACTGCAGGCAGATTGTTTACCACCGAGCCAGCAGGGAAGGCCCGTAACCTTTTACGAAGATTAAATGTGTGCACAACTTCTAAAACTTCACAGAATTTTAATGAACAGTGGCTATTGTTATTAAAATTGTTATCATATTATTAAAGCTAAGAGTAGACCATGTCCCCTTACTCCTCTCCTGGTCCTTTCCCCTAGAGACTGAGGCGAAGGAAGAAAACCAGAGGTGTGGAATGCACAGCTGGGGTTAGGAGCGCCGAGGCCCCATCCAAGCTTGATCATCGTCATAAAATTGCAGGGCACGTCCCCACTCTGAATCTCGGGCTCCCCATCAGTAAAATGATGCTATTGGCTTTAGACTTGGTGATGTGACACCTGAATGCCTACTGTGAGCGCAGGCAATGAAAATGGACCAAGGAGACGTAACGTGGGGGCATCTACCACTCGATTCTCTCTGAGAGCCATCACACGGGAATGCTGGCCTACTGTTCCCAGACATTCTGACTTTCACCAAAGCTGGACTTGCCATTTACCACCCCATGGCTGAACCTTGCGGGCATTATGCTGAGTGAAATAATTCAGACACAGAAAGACAAATGCCCTAGAGTCTCACTTATAGGGCGACTCTGGAACAAAACAGAACAGAAAACCATGCTCCTGCATACAGAGAAGAGATCAGGGGTTACCAGAGACTGGGAGGAGAGAGGGAGAAATAGATGAAAGGAGTCAAAATGGAGTTTTTGTGAAAGGATTCTCAAATTAAAAGAAGCTGGTAATAATCTGCATCTTTTAATATTTTCAAACACTGTAAAGTGAAACAAGCAGGTCTTCAAGCAGGGCTTCTCAGCCCTGATGGGAGGCAAAGCTGCTCTTTGGAGCCTCCAAAACACTGCCCTCCACCCCATTGCTCCCTCTGCCCGTTTCTGAGAAGCATCTTTCAGGTCCCCTTTTCGGTTCCTTCCCCCATGCACGTCACGGACCTATGAGGCCGCGGAGGGTGTCCTGTTTTGAGGGCCAGGCCTCCTGGAACCCCACAGCGATGCATCTTGGCAAGTTCTCCTTGCCTTTCCAGCAGCCTCTGCACCTCTCAGTTCCCGGTTCCCGTTTGTGATGATTGATTTCCTACGCTGACCTCATTCCCCACTGCACCGAGCGGAAAAGGTTGATGAAATCACCATTTCAGCCACGACGTAGGAGAGCAGGTGTGAAACCCGAGGCTGAGTGAGAAGCCAGAGGGTATGAAGAGCTGTCCCCATGCCAGACACTGTTCAGAGGATGTTGTAGGTGTTTAATCGACTTCATCTTTGTAGCACTTCTGCAAGAGAGGTATGATGATCACCATCCTTTTGCAGGGAAGAATGCTGGGGTTCCCAGGGGCTGAGTAACCACTCTGGGGTCACCCAGCCAGCATGGCTGAGACCCAGGTGGTCTGGCTCCTGGGCCCTGAGCTTACAAGTCACACTCCCTCTGATGTGGAAAGGCAGAGTCAACCCCTCCTACCCCTCTCCAGGCTCCCTGGCTGAGTCAGCATGAAACCCAGCCCCCACAGGTTGGCCTGTCTGATCCAGCCCAGGCCAGCATCATATCTGACTCCCCTGGTAGAATCACATGTGCCTCTGTGCCTTTGCACACATGACCCCTCTGCCTGAGATGCTCTTCCCTCCATTCTTTGCTTGGTGGGCTCCACGGCGGACCCTTCAAAGCATGTCTTCTGTGAAGTCATCCCGGGCAATGGATTCTTCTCTCTTCGGGCCTGCATTTGCCTGGTGTGTATGTTTCATCACTGAAGGACTCCCACTGGGCAAGTGTACCTTTGTCTCCTCATGGGATCAGGAGCTCCTCGAGGGCAGGGCTAGCTTTAGCCATCCAAGCCTGAAAACAGAGCAGGTCCAACACACGCTGTCCAAGGTGACCTACACCGAGCCCTTCCCCTCATCGCCTGAACTCCTTTCATGTTTGGTTTCGCCTGACCCCACAGGGACCCAGATACCGTGGTGGGGGACAGAGCTGCTGAGTCAGCCAGTGGTGCCACCCAGTATCATTTGCTAGGATTGTCACAACCAAGGACCACAGACTGGGTGGCTTAAGCAACAGAGTTTTATTTTCTCACCATCTGGAAGCTGGAAGTCCAAGATCAAGGTCTTGTCAGCAGGTGGGTTTCTCTTGAAGCCTCTCCTCTTGGCTTCTAGATGACTGTCTTCTTCTGGTGTCCTCACGTGGTCATCCATCTGAGTGTGTGTGTCTGGTCCCAGAATCCCTTTCTTATGAGGACACTAGCTAGGTTGGGTTAGAGTTTATCCCAATGGCCTTAATTACCTCTTTGGATCCTGTCTCCCAGTACAGTCACATTCTGAGTTCGGGGGGTTAAGACTTCAACATGAGGATTTGGGGAAGATACAGAGCAGCCCACAGCACACCCTTGTTCCCCTCTTTCCTCCTGCTCACCTAGGTGACCCATAGACCACTAGAATCACTAGAGATCAGGCTGGGAAAGCCTTCCACATGTATCCAGCTCAACACTGGCATTTCAAAGCTAGGAGGACTGAGGCCTGTGGAGGAGAAGCGACATGCCAACCAAATCACCCTGCAAAACAAGTCAAAGCTCAGGGCTGCTGCTCCAGGGGTTCCCTGTGACCCCCACATCCATTTGCAAACATCATTTTTTGCTACTTTAAGCACCTACCCACCTGCCCAGGCAGAACAGCAGGGAGGCTGCTGTTGGGGAGTCAGGAGCTGATTCCCCGCCAGGAACTCTCCTTTCTCCCCCAAAGCCCAGGAGCCCAGAGCTTCCTCAGCCACCTATGGGGGGTCTCAAGCTGCCTTGGTCACCCAGGCTCAACCTCAGAACTCCCCAGAAGGGGAACTTGAATCGAAATACCAAGCACTTGACCTTCTGCTTCCAGTCCAAAATGTCAGTAAAAAAAAAGAAAGAGCTTCTCGCCACCTCACGCCTCTGCTTCAGTTAGTTAAAGGCTTCCCAGGAGTTGAGAGTCACCCCACTGTCCTGGGGGCCTGGGGACTAGCCCCCGTAGCCTCCCTCTCATAGCTTCTTCCAGGCTGCACAGCTCAAGGCAGAGCCGCTCATGTCTGCTTAGCACCAGCCTCTCCAGGTGCAACCCCCTCGGTCCATCCACACTGGGGGAACTCAAAGCCCTCCCATGGCTCTTTGTGTCTCCCCCAAAAGTTCATCTTCTGCAGTGAGACCATCAGAGCCCTTTGCCTTGGCCCACAATTAGGAGCATGGACCTTGGGGCCAAATTCCTTGGTTCAAATCCTTTCTCTAGCACTTTCTAGCTGTGTAACCTTAGAAAAACCTCTCTATGCCTCAGTTCTCTAATCTATAGAATAGGGACCATAAAAAAGGCTTCTTTATAAAATTGTCATGTATATTAGATTAAATGATATGTGTACAGCATGTGGAATAGTGCCTAGAATATATTAAATCCTATGTAAATATTTGTTACACACATACACACATTCCCCTCATCCCACCTAACACAATGACAACAAGCTTTCCTAAGAACCCACAGTGTACAAGGCGCAGTTCGGGGCAGTAAAAGGGCTTATGGATGCAGGTGCACCTGAGATGGCCTTAAAGGGTGAGCAGGGTAATGTGTGCCTGCATGTTAAGTCGCTTCAGCGACCCTATAGACTGTAGCCCATCAGTCTCCTCTGTCCGTGGAGTTCTCCAGGCAAGAATACTGGAGTGGGTTGCCATGCCTTCCTCGAGGGGATCTTCCCTACTCTGGGACTAAACCCCCGTCTCTTACGTCTCCTGCACTGGCAGGTAGGTTCTTTACCGCTAGTGCCTGGGGCTAGAGCCCCAGGGCAAGAAGGGGGTAGAATAATTCAGGTGAAAGAAAGAGCAGGAGCAGAGTCAGGGTGGCTTACGAGCAAGTGGTGAGGAACTTCCCTGGTGGTCCAGGGGCTGAGACACCGAGCTCCCAATGCAGGGGACCCAGGTTTGATCCCTGGTGAGGGAACTAGATCCCACGTGCCGCCACTAAGCGTTCAAACGCCACAACTAAGACCTTGCACAGCCAAAATATATACATACATATAAAAGCAAGCGGGTGTTGAGCAAACAGTGAGTGTAGCTCAAGCTCTGAAGGGGAGGAGAGGTTGTAGGTGCTGAGGAGTAAAAGTCAGGAGCTTGCAGAATAAGGGGGTGACAGTGGCGGGCCTCGGGCTCTGCACCACTTATCCATCCAGGCTGTGCCAGGCATGATGCCCACCGTGGGCCTTGCTCATCCTCAGTCCATCCCCACGTGCACTGTCAGTCAGTAACCTGAGTGTCAACTCTGTCCCGACCCAGCACTTGGTCCAGGATATAAAACTGCTGCTCTAGAAAGAAGACAAAGTCAAAGAAGCTTATTTAGCCAATCTGAGTGCAATGATGTAATCAGAGAATGAGACCCCAGGTGTGGGGCAGTGCTGGCTGAGCTTGGGGGGTCAGAGACTGCTTTCTAGACTATGCGACTTGTGAACAAAATAGAGAAGGGCACCTGAGCCTTTGCAATGGGGGGAAGGTAAGGGATATTCCAGTCGGTGAGGAGGCATCAGAGTGGGAAATTGCTTTTGGCGTGGCCAGAGCAAAGGGCACACAGGGGCCAAGAGGCCAGGGACAGGGCTTCTGGGGAAGAAGTGACCAGAGCTTAGAGGGCCACATGGACCAGGCTGAGGAGTTGAACCATCTCTAGGAATCACTGATGGACGGACTTTAGAGACGAGGAGGGCACAATCAGAGCTGCATTTTAGAGAGAAGCTGGTCACTCCTCCCAGCACCAGAGCCGGAGACAAGGAGGTGGTGACCCCAGGAAACAGCAGGGACAGAGTCAGAAGAGTGAGCTAGGGATCTGGGGACAAGACAATGAGGGGTGCGTTGTTGACTTGGTTATCTCCGTGGGAAGCTAGAACCGGTCCTGCTGGGGATCCTCTGAGACACTGAGTCCCCGCTACTTGAGGGTCCCTCCGCCACCCATCTCACTCTTCCAGATTGTGCCTGGGCCAGGGCTGACGGGCCTTCTGTGGTTTTGAACAAGGCCTGCATATTTCGAATAGGACACCCATGGCACGCATGAAATGACCTCACAGCTGTGCTGAAATCGGGTGGCTCAAGGGAGGTGTGGGGCAGGGAGACACAAACGCATTCGCAGTGATTACATATTCTAAGATCCTTCTTCATTTTAGTCATTCGGTCCTCTCATTTCTATTATTTCTAATCTGCTCTTAATTAGTGTACCATTTATGTATATATTTAAACATATAGACCCAGATACACACAATTAAATATGTGTTATAGAAAGGTTTAACTTGAGCTTTAAGATATAGTTAACCTCTCAACATATTATCAGTTTGGCCAAGAAGATAGAAGCAGATTGATTTTACTATTTTAATTTGAAATTTATATACAATAAATACTTTCATAAGTAGGACTCTTTTTTTAATTTTTCATTGCAAGATATTTGCTCTACAATATTGTGCTGGTTTCTGCCATACATCAACATGAATCATCCACAGGTAATACATATGTTCCCTCCATTTTGAAAAGAAGGACTCAATACAAACTATGGCATTGCAAAACAAACAAACAAAAAAAACACAGGCATTTGCAACAATGTACTTACAAGCTGCAGGGTGAAAATTATGTTTTGTTGCAAATAACAGAGAAAACAGTAGGGACTTAACCCAGTTAGACGTTTCTTCCACTCTTGCACTGAAGAAGTCTAGAAATAGTGGTTTAGGGCTGGTATACCTCTGAAGGACTTCCTTCTAGCTATGGAAGGCCATTCTCTTCGCATCCTGAGGCAGCTGTTAGAGCTCCTCTAACAGAGGAGCGGTCAGATCCATGTACCAGGACTCAGTGCAGAGCCAGGAGAAAGAAGAATGCTCTGGCTCCACTCTGGGCACCGTGGTAGCTCAGACAGTAAAGAATTCGCCTGCAGTGCAGGAGACACAGGAGATGTGGATTCAGTCCCTCAGGCCGGAACACCTCCTGGAGGAGGAAATGGCAACCTGCTCCAGTATTCTTGCCTGGAGATTTCCACGGACAAAGGAGCCTGGAGGGCTACAGTCTATGGGGTCGCAAACAGTTGGACATAACTGAGCAACTAAGCACCAGTTCCACTTTACAGAAACTTCCCAGCCCTTCCACTCAACACTTCTGCTTCTACCTGCTTGGCCAAACTTCAGCCCGATCATTCCTAAATGCAGGAGACACTAGCAGATACTGTCTCCCCAACCAGGGACTGAACCCATGCCCCCTTCAATGAAAGCACAGAGTCCTAATCCCTGGACCACCAGGGAACCCCCAGATATTGTCTTTTAGATCATGGCTATGCAGCTAACTAAAACTTGGGGTTCTTTAACTAAGAAAGAGAGCGAATAGACCCTAAGAGGCTACTAGTAGTCCCTGCCACAAGGATGTGAGATGAGCGTTGGAAGTTAATTAGGAAGCAACTGTCATAATCCAGGGAGAGATGATGAGGACCTAAGAAAGGGGGAAGGTGGACAGGGCATGGAGAGGGAGTTTCCTGAGTCAAGTGTCTGGGTGTGGATTTGGCAGGACTTGATGAGGCATGTGGACTGGAAAGGAGGGCCAGGAGTCAGGAAGGCCATTCATGCAGACGAGGAATATGTAACATAAACAGATTGAGAGGAGGCCATGAGTTCCACTGTGGCCACGCTGAGTTTGAGATGCCTGAAGGACAGCCAGAGATGTTCAGTAAGCAGATAGTTCCTCTGTTGAAGCTGCATACAGTAAGTCACCTCTCACAGCTATACCCTCTGGGTTTTGGAAACCACTTGGCCTTTAAGTCTAAGGCTGGTAATGGCTCTTTGAGAGTATTCATCCTATCGTGCTATAGTATCTCTTGTTGGATTCCCTTAATCCTCCCCTACTTTTGTAAACAATGCCCTCATTGAACTCCCCTTAATTCCAGAGACATAGATAAATAGATGCTGGATAGGTGTGCAGACAGATAAAGAATAAATAAATGGATGGGAGGATGGATTGATGCATAATAGATGGTAGCAGGAAAATTGAGAAGGGAGAGCAGGGGAGGCGGGAGCGGGAGGGGGGGGGAAGTGAAAGGCGGCCGCCACATTAGTTAAGAGGAAGGCCGTGACGCCTCCACTGGATCTGCCACAGGAAGGTCTCTGATGACCTGGCCAAGAGCAGCTCTATGTGGTGCCAGAGGCCAGATTGCCATGGGTGGAGGTAGAGAAATGAGTGGAAAATGAGGAAGTGGGGACAACTGCTTTGTCCTTCATCTCCACCTAAAAGGCCTAGCTCAAATGTCACCTCCTCCACAAACTTTCTCTGAATCTTCCTCCTTCCCCTGTGCTACCCGAGATCCAGTCGGCCACAGACCGGTGTCTGAGCTCCCAAAATAGGATTCCATGACTCAATGTGAGGGAAGAGCCCTGGGCTTAAAGTCTAGGAACCTGGGCTCAGACCTTGAAAAACTGTTCAGCCCACCCTTACAGGTTCCTGCAAAGAGAGAACCCCCTGTCTGACTTGGCTGGGAATGGGCTTCAGGGCCCTGCCGTATGCCCACAGCTGCACACCACAGAAGGTGCCTCCCAGCCCATCAGCATCCAGCAGAGGACCACATCCCGCCCTGCCCTCATCTGATTTTTCCCTTGGCTGTGAAGAAAGATGTCTGGGCTCATAGGCATGTCTCTTTCCTATAGTTTCCAAGACAGGTCTAGGATAGGCGGTCTTGTTACAAGGTGATGTCCCTGTTACAAGGTAATGACCAAGCTGTTCCTGGGGGCTCAGTAAGGAACTCAGCTAGCCCTGCCCAATCACCCTGACTGTCACTGCCTAGACCTGCCACTCAGGGTTGACTCTGACCACTCAGACCTAGGCTCCATCACCAGCAGAAAGAACTATATATATAGCCAGCCACAAAGCTGATCTTTACAGGGCCTTTCCACACATCGGATATGGTCTAGCATGGTATTGAGTCAATTAATCTCATAACAACCCTGTGAATCTTAACCCAGTTTATGAACTAAGAACTTAGAAAAGACCAATCCCAAGAGTAATTTGACAGTTTCAGATCCAAACATCTTTTCTTGACAAAATCAAGAAAGACTGAGCATGGAAGGAGAAGGCAATTAGTACTATTGCCGGGCACCTCACATATGTCAGGAACATCATCTTTACCCTTTCAACAACTCCATGACGGGGAACATTTTATGGATGATCAGACTGAGGTTTAGAGAGGGTAAGAGTGGCCCAGAATGATGGATGATGAAGTGATGAAGCACAGAACTATGATTTAAACCCAGGCCACCTCTTTTGTTTAATCTGCTTGATAATTCGCAACTCAGAGAGGCAAGTAATGTTATCCTCCCCACATGGATGAGAAACAAAGGCTCAGGCAGGTTGGAATGACTTGGCCAAGGTTTCTGTGAGATGAGCAGGCTGAGGAGTGGGTAGCAGAGGAGGGAACACAGAGGAGAGCTGGGATTTGAACCCAGATCTCTGACTTGGAAGCCCATTGACACCAGGCAGGGAAGATGGAATTGCGAAATGCAAGACTTTTCTCTGCCCCGCCCCTGACCAAGCCATGACCTCTATGGCTCTTATACCCCTTACTTCTGTGCCTTAGGCAGCGTGATCCTCACCATGCCAGCCTCAGTACCTAGCCCTGCCTGTGCGGAATGACCTATGGAAGTGTCAAGTTTGGGGGGGTGTGACGGGGCCATTCCCAGCCTAATTCTCTGAGTTCCTTGCTCCCCAGCCAGAAAGGAAAGAAGATGGGGCATAAAGACCACTGTCACTGCCTCATCTTCTCCGCTCCCCTCTGCCCTGGCAAGGCTACCCCTCCTAGCTCTCTGGGTGTGCGGGAGGATGGAGAATGGCTTGGGTTCTTAGAAAGCTAATTCACTCACCTTTCACAGAAAAGAATAAGGCTGTCTTATTTTCTGAACCCAGTGGCTCTTGCCCTTGCACAATCCTGCCCTTTGGAGACTTCAAACCTGCCCACCCTCCCTGATTAGTAAGTAGCAATGACAGTCACCCCAGGTCCTGCCTGCAGAGAGACGCTTCCAGCTCCCAAACAGGAGCCTGAGAGCAAGCGCCATCGCCCACTGTAATGACAGGAAGCCAGCGCTTTGATGGCTTCCTCCTCCCCAGATACCTTCCCAAACACTGAGAGTGGCCTGTTTCCGGGAAAGGGGAGGTGTCTGCCCGCCCCGGGGGAAGCTTCTGGAGAACCACTTAATCTAAATAATCTAAATAAACCCAAATGCTTTGGGACAGTCATCTCAGTGGTAAGGTATCCTGGAGAAAAACAGATGATCAGATTCAAACAGATGTGGATGCAAATTCTGGCACCACCCAATTGCTCTCTGCCTTTGGGGGTACCCTCGTTTCTCTGAGCCTCGTTTTCTCATCTTTAAAATGGAGTTGGTTATCACAAATGTTGAAAATAGTGCCTAACTATTATAATTTGCTTCAGGAAACTTCTCATGTTACTTTTACTTCATGTATTTTTTTAAGATTTAGTTTCTGCCACAAAAATCTGTTTGGGGATAAATTTTATTTTCATTAATTCAATAAGATTTAGAATGGTAGTTTTAGAAAGCTGCTGGAAATGAAGGTAAAAATTTTACTTTGTCATTGCTGAAATTTCTTAGATCATAATCTTTATATCTTTAGAGACCATAATTTGGTAAAATATTCATTTTTATAATGACAGATATTTAGAAACACTGGAAATTTTCTTAATCTCTGCATGTGTTATAATTCAGTGATTACCTACAGTTAACTGTAAAGTGACATCACTGTTATTTAAACAAGAAATATCTAAGTGGCAGTTTTTATTTTTGTCGATGTTGAAAGTCTATGCACTTTTCAGCGTGAAAACTTATGTCCTTGAATTCTGATATTTGCACACTTCTGTTCCAGACACTTCTATACAGAGGTTTAGACTAAGAACAATCCGGGGGATGTTGTGAATTTAGGGAATATTTCTCACTTAGGAAGTGAGAATTATTTTCCTTCTCTAATTAGAGCAGACTTAACTAATGTAAGAAGCGTGTAGGCATTTTATAAACATATTTCTTAGAAGATGGACTAATTGAAGTCACCCTCTTTTAAAATTAGAGATTCTGCAAGTCTTACTTTTACTCCTAAGAGAAAATCACAACAGAGTTTCTGAGACTTCTTTATTCAAAAACAAAATGGATGTATTTTATTCATAATACATTGTGGTTTATAAGGAATGGTATCTTCCTACACGTTATTAAGCATTATTTTGGAATATGTTGAATATATGGTTGTGTGTGACTCTTTAGAACTTGAAGATGTATAACTTATTCAGTTCTCTTCCCGCAAGTATGCTGATAAATTTTGTTATGAAGTATAACTAAGGAAGGTTTGTATTTTTCATTTTTTCTAGGATAGTGATTTAGGAAAGATGAATATTTCCTAGTACTAAAACCATAATTCCTCATTCCTGAGTATTTTAGCCAAGAAAAATGTAGGGTTTGTACTTGAGTTTTCATGACAGGTTTATTCTCAATAGCCATTTGGAAATAACACAAATGCCCATCAGCAGGTAAATGGATAACCAGGCTATAAGATATCCTTATGTTAAAATACTACTCAACAGTGACAGGAAACGTCTACTGATAAATGCAGCAACATGGGTGGATATCAGAAAATGGCTATGCTAAGTAAAAGAAACCGGACACAAAAGAACACACTCACTGTATGACCGCATTATATGAAAACCTAGAAAAGTCCAAACCCTTAACAAGAGAAAGCCTATCAGTGATTGCCAGGGGCTGGGTAGGAGAATTCACTGTGAAAGGGAGCAAAAGAATGTTGTGAAGTGATGCAGATATTCTGTATATTGGTGTATAGATTGTGGCACTGACACCAGACTATACATTTATCAGAGCTCATTGAGCTGGACACTTAAAATCATGGAATTTTATTTTGCTTATGACTTATAATTCAACAAAGTCGGACAAATGAAAAAAAAATACTATTAGGCATATAGGAGCAAAATGTTCAGTATACTTCAGTTTGCCTTTTACAATAAAAAGTCCCTATCATATAGATCTGCAAAAAAAAGAAAAGAAAGAACAGAATGCCATAATATCTCTCAAATGCTGTGTGAAAACTGAAGGAAATAGTGTGTAAGAAAATACCTAACACCCTGTTCAAGCCCCATTCCCCACTCTCTGCAACCATGTCCAGGCATTTGATCCTATCACCTCCCATGAGCCCGACAACGCCCAGGTTCCACGTCCCCAGGGGACTCCATAACGTCCATCTTCTCCATGGCCTGGGTCTTTCCCATCTTCCACTGTTGATCATTTATTGCTCTCATCCCTGGGACAAATGCTTTTCTCCACTACATCAAATTCTTGTTTGGGACCATAAGCCTTAGAAAAAGAATTTCTCATTGTCAGTTCACACTCAGAGTCAGCAGAACCTGGGGAGGCTCCTTGGCCCTTACAAGGTCACAGGCGAGTGGCAGCAGAACACAGCCTTGGCTCCTGCTTCAGTGCTAACCCTTGACCTCTACAGAGCCTTCCCCTCTGAGGGCTGGAGCATTTCTGAAAGCCTTTGTTCAGAAAGAATATCAGGTGACACCCTCAGTCAGTTCAGTTCAGTCGCGCAGTCGTGTCCGACTCTTTGCGACCCCATGAATCGCAGTACGCCAGGCCTCCCTGTCCATCACCAACTCCCGGAGTTCACTCAGACTCACGTCCATTGAGTCCATGATGCCATCCAGCCATCTCATCCTCGGTCGTCCCCTTCTCCTCCTGCCCCCAATCCCTCCCAGCATCAGAGTCTTTTCCAATGAGTCAACTCTTCGCATGAGGTGGCCAAAGTACTGGAGCTTCAGCTTTAGCATCATTCCTTCCAAAGAAATCCCAGGGCCAATCTCCTTCAGAATGGACACCCTAGTTGGCACAAAATTCCTTTAGGGGATCTCTCAGATGCCAGCTGGAGCTATATAAATGGCAATGATTTATTTCTACCTCTAATTCTTCCTAAATTGGGGAAATGTTAGCAAAGAACAAACAATGCCTCCTGAGCCCATTGACTGATGGTCATGGAGTCCACAAGGCTCTTCCTCTACCAGACGTGGTCCTCAAGTGTAAAAATATGGAGAAATCCTTGCTGAAGAAGTCAGCGCGTAGGGCTCCACCCCTAAAAAAGAGCAAAATGAAGTTCAGGCAAGATGATGAGCTTACTGGGATCACACAGCTAGTGGGAGGCCAAGCCAGGGTGAAAGTCCTCTCGACATTTCATCTGCCTCGAAGGGCAAGCCCCCTGTGGCTCCATTGTACCCACAAGCTCCTCCTGTCCCTTCACTGGACTCTAGAAACCAGGAGAGTCAATGACCTTTGTACTGGGTTTCCCTGGTGACTCAGCAGTAAAGAATCCACCTGCCAAAGCAGGAGAAGTTCCCCTGGAGAAGGAAATGGCACTCACTTCAGTATTCTTGCCTGGAGAATCCCATGGACATAGGTGTCAGGCGGGCTACAGTCCATAGGGTCGCAAAGAGTCGGACATGACTGAGCAATTCAACAATACAAATATTCAACTGTATGTCGCATTTGATGGACATTCAGACCCTTGACATAAGAAGAACCAGAGGAACTGTTTACAAAAGTAGATGCCTTGTCTTCATCTTCAGGCTTGGGATTTCTCGGGGGAGTTCCAAGCATGTGTATTCCTGAGAAGGGTGGTTCTGTTGTGGAACCAGGGCCGGGAACCACCACATCTAAAATTAATCAGAGGAAATAAGAACTGAGCACCTGCTAGGTGTCAAGAAGTGCTGCTGAGGTTAACTTTGCTACAACCTGGCAAAGCAGGCCTTCTCAGCTTCACCTTGCCAAGAGGAGGAGGATGCTCCAAGAGGTCAATCAGCTCTCTGACCACAGCTGGTGAGAGGCAAAAGCAGGCTTTGATGCTGGGCCTTCCTGATTTCAACACCCAGGCTTACCTGGATCCCTTTATGTGTAGCCCTACTGTGTGAGACCCTTAGGGATGCGGGATGAGTCAGACTCACACCTGGTCTAGGAGTTGACATCTGAATAGGGGTGACTGGCACATCTACAGTTAACTCTAACACAAAGCTGCTGAGAAGAAGGATAAACAGAGGCTCCAAGGGCTGTGAAAGTCTAGTTGTGACACTGGGGAGGAACCAAGGAAAGCTGCCTGGAAGAGGTGGCATTTGAACTGGTTGTTCCCTTGGTTATTTCCATCCGTCATGCAACATGCCAAGCACTGTGTTTGGCTCAAGAGATAGGTAAATAGGACACAGCGCAAGCACTCATACGCTGGGAGTCTAGCATCTGGCCTTCTGAGCACCTCGCATTTTCTCCACAGGCACTCTCTCTCCTCTCCCTCCCCTTCCTCACCTGTTGCTCCTCCTTTTGCTTCCTTTTGTGCTTCAGCTCCCCCAGCCCTGCTGTTCAGAGCACCCTTCACACTGAGCCAGGCCTTTTAGTCTTCCAGGAAATGGGGTGCTCCAGGCTAAGAGCTAGGAAGAGGAGAGGCCTGCAGGCCCCACCCAAGCCAGGGGAGTAGGTGGTGAGCTCCAGAGCCACAGAGTGAATCATGGCATCCAGGCACCAGAGAAAGGGAGATAAGATGACCCGCTTCCCTGGGAAGTCAGGGAGAGAGATGAGATACGAAGAGAAAGAGCTTTGAGCTCCTCTGGAGAAATAAACCATCCATGAAGCCAAGGTATTATTAGCACAGTCATTACTTGCCTCAATTAAAGGGGCACCCATCTACCTACATGAGGAATCATGAACTTGTCCTGCAACTCACACATGGTTGGAGTTTTAATATAATTTCATTTTTATTACTAACAGATAAACCCATGAAGCATTCCAAGAGTCATTCTGATGTGCTCATACTCCTATCCAGGCTGGCTGGGGTCTCCTTCCCTTCTCATGGCTAGGATGGGGAGGCTGAGCCCCCCAGGACCCCAGCTCTGCAGCCCTGGGGCCTCCCCATAGAGGTTTGCAATCATCCCTTGGCCCCCGACTCCGCTGTCCAAATTGCCCATCCTTGGCGCTCCATAACTTTCCCATCTCACGGTCCTCCCACTTCTGTCCTATCTATCTTTCAGCTAAGGGCGAGGGGAATTTAGTCAAGTCCTACTGGGTGCCAGGCATTGAAGAAACAAAAACTAGAGGACAGGAAACAGCCCTGTCCTCCGAGCAGATGAGTGGACCGGGCCGTTTGACTCATCTGCCCATAGCTCTGCTCATTGTACCCTGCACCAGAATCCGTGCCAGGCATCGAGGTGGACACACTTGTCCTCACCCACAGGGGAAACACCGAGGAGGGAAGACTGACCCCTAAACAACCACGGAAATCTGTGCCCTGTGTACTGTAATAAAGCAATGCCCTCAAGTGCTGGGGAGACAAGACGGAAGAAAGAATTAAATCAGCCTTTGAGTGGGGCTGGCAGGAGCTTGCTGTCCCTGTCTGAGGATGGCTCCCCAGAAAAAACAACACAGGCTGGGCATCAGCGTGTTTAAGGAAGGGAGGAAGGGAGCTGCAGGTAGGGGCAACAGCAGGAGCAAGAAATCGGTGTGCCCAGGGTTGGGAAGGAGTTTGTGTGGCTGGGGAGGTGAGGTGGGGTGGGAGGAGGGGTGGAAAGAAGACTGAAGGCAGGACTGGGAAGGGCCTCTTAGGCCCTGACGATAACCACAGGCAGAGTTCATGGACCACAGGTGAGCCAGGCCAGGTGAGGTGCTCTTAGCTGTCACTTGGGAAAGCCTCCCAATATACCCAGCTCTTATTGGGAAAATGAGGGTTTGGTGAGGGAATGAGGGTGAGGGGTCTTATGTAGAGGGAAGGGGAACACACGCTCCTTGGGGTGAAGTGATGGGGCATTCAGCAGGAGCAGGAAGAGGGCAGGGGCCCCTGTGGGAGGAAGGAGGGGCAGGTGGTGAGTGGGGGCCTGCAGGAGGGGGGCTTCCAGGAGAGTCTTAACCTCCTCCACAAACACCAGGGACCATAAAAGGACAGAGCTGGAAGCTACCCTACAGAAAATCTTCTGGGGAGGAGGACCCTCCTCAACCATTCAGCGGCTGCCCCGTCTCTTCTCTTAACCACCCACATTCTAGTTCAAGTCAGTAGCATCTCTTGCTTAGATGCTTTAGAAGACGTCCACTACAGCCCAGAAAGTTCTGTGTGGCCTCTTCCTGGCTGTTCCCACCCGCTACTCCTCACCTTCCCCCTGCTGTCTCGTTCCTTCACTTCCCCCATCCCCAACCCAGGACTTCCTCCACTCTGGCCATGCAGGGCTTCAGGTGTCTTGCAAGAGCTGGCCTCTTTCCGTCCCTGGAAGTGTCAGGTTGCTGTTGCTCCCATTTCCCAGGCGACTCCCTCATCCTCCTGGGTTCTGCCTTCGCCGACCTCCTTCCTCCCCGCTACCCTCTCTCCCCTGGCTGTCCAGCACACTTGTGACCCTGCATCCTCCCCCGGATAACACTTTCCTCACTTGTTACATTTGCTCATCCCCTGACTCCACACAACTTTGTGAACCACACGCGTTCCCCGCTCGGCTCCCCAAGGATGGAGCAGTACCTGGCCCAGAGCAGGGCTCTGTGAAGTGTTTTTCAGATGAGTGAGCAAGTCAACCAGAGGAAAAAGGAGCAAATGAGTGCCCGTGAGCCCCATGTGTTGCTGCCCAGCTGCTGCCTTTCCCCTGGCCTGGACCAATCTCCTCTCTTCTGACTCACCAGGCCCCTGGGTCCCATGTGCTCCTTGAAGGCGTCCCTGGCGGCATCTGTAACACTAGGGGACCCTCCTTTTCATGGCACCTGGGACATGTCATTGAGCATGACGAGGCTTCAGTAAGTCCCCTGCAGCTCAGGGGCTGCCCTCCGCTCTGTGCTCATCACTCTTGTCTCACCTGCTAAGAAGTCAGCTCGCTGAGGCTGGACACTGAGCTACACAAGACGGGCACCAGATGAGAGAGGTGAGGGGTCCTCTTGCCAGGAAGCAAGCTCAGCCACCAAAAGGGTTTACTCACTGTAAAGGGTAGTGAACTGACACAGCTTCATACAAATGCGGCCCAGCCTCCTTTCTTTCCCTGCACCAGTTGGGCACTCTCTTGCAGAGGGGTCTGAGTTCAGTGGGACAGGAGAGGGGAGCTGTGTGCTTCAGCTCCGATCCCTGGGTGCTGAGGGTTTATGGTCTGGTTACAACATACAGCCTAATCATAAGTCATCACCATATAAGACTATCAACTAAAGTGCAAGAGAACCCCACCTTCAGAATTCCATGTCTTTATCATTGAACAATCCCAAAGTCTGGCCCCACACCCATGAGGCACCTGGCTGTTTGGTTCCCTTGCTCGCTGGGCGGTATTCTCTTGCACAGTACCATCCCCATCGACTCTCCTGTTCCCATATTACTATTTTATCTTCTCCAGTGGGTGTGGGGGTGTGCCTACGTGCGTGCAAGCTCCAGTAAGCTTGTCCCAGATACAATGCACATGGCTAAAACCATTCCTCGTTGTCTAGAGAATATGCCCAGGAATTGTTTTTTTTTATGAGTGTTTGAACTCAACAGCCTGCCTCTAGCACACGCATCCAATTGGGCAACACGGCCAAATGGCCAGAGAGGGGGTAAACGGTAGACCCCAAGTCCAAAGGTTTCCATGAATACTCGGAGTCCCTAGGCACACTTTCAAGATCTTTCCCTAGGAGACTCAAAGGTGCTTTAGATATAGGTAGAGAGAGGCCCCTGACAGCAGAGGAAAATAGGTGAGCTGTGTCAGGTGACACTCTTGGCACAAGCCAGGGCCTGAGATAGAGGAACTGCCAAAGTTTCTCAAATTCCAACACTCCCACCTTGAGTTGCCTGGATGGTGAAATATTCTGAAGAGTTTGAATTGCCTCCTCCGATGAGCTGAGCTAAAACCCAGCACCCCAACCTGCCTCCAGGGGCGATCCCTAAGGACCACGGGCCAGACTTGCTGTGGCCCCACCAACACTACAGACCAGAGCACGGCTCCCCTCCTTCACTGCCACCAGCATCAGAATGAGTTACTTCACCTCTTCGCTGGCAAAGAAAATGCCAGGTGGAAGCAAAATGTTGAAACAAAAATGGACACATCCCCACCCCGAGGCATGATGAAACACTTGGAAGAGGCCTTCGTGGGCTTGGCACATGCATGAGAGAGCAGGGGAGGTGGGTGCTGGGGTGGGAACACTCAACTCCAAGATCTCCACTTGAACTTGAGCATGCAAATGGTGGCAGAGAGACCGAGGATGGGATGAGGAGGAGGCTTCGGGCGGGGGGGACTAAGGCAGCGGCAATATTACCGATCTGAAATAGTCACCGATTCCAGCAGTTTAAAAAAAAAAAGAATCCTTCCCAATGGATAGAATGGTGTGTATAAGTATATATGTATATATGTGTATATAACTGTGGGTATATATGTATCTGTGAATGGCATGTGTGTCTGTGTGTATACCTGTGGGTATATTTGTCTACATGTGTGTGTGTATGTTTGTAGGTGAGCATGAGTGCAGTGTGAGTACATATACATTGCATGCTGTAAGGTGTATGTTTGTGTGTATGCAGGTGTGTACACATGGGTACACATTCAATTGTGTACATGTATGCGCATATTTGTGCATTTTTATCTGTGCAACATCCTGGAATGAAAACAACTGTCTCAAAAAAAGATGAAATATTATCCTGATCGAACACATATGAAATGTGTAACTGCAAATCATGTCACCACTCTGAACCTCAGTTTTCTCACATGTTCTAGCTTCTAGAGCAATGAGCAGTACCTAATAACCACTCAATAAATATTTATTAAATGACTAATTGCTCCTTGGGGACAATGCTGCCTCCTTCTTAGGGTTAAAGAGTTGAGCAAATGAGGAAATATATGCAAAACTGCTCTCTTACTAGCTCAGTATTTGGCACATAATAGAAGCCCAATAATTCTTAGACTTTCCCCTCCTCAATTCAGTTCTTTTCCCCTTGGTAGAAGGAGGCTGATGGATGAAATGATGCATTAGGTCATATGCATCCTACAGCCCCTTCCTCAGTCTGAGTAAGTATCACTGATCAAATTCTTGAGCCAATTTCCAGGGCATTCTGAGTTCCCATTAAGTTAGATATTAGCCAGGCCTTTTCCTTCTGCTCTTAGTCAAAGATCGACAGTAATTCATTTGCAAGAATTAAACACAAGATTGAATTTTAACGACTTAGAAATTTGAGGTCAACCTTGCTTGCTGTGACCTGTGGGTGCTGGACGCCTGGTGAGTGAGCAGATACCCTGACCTTTCATCTGGAGGTATGCTTTAAGGGTCACAATCCTGCAAGATAGGAATTAATATCCTTTGCATACCGTTGAAGGGATGAAAGCTCAGAGAGGTCAAGTGACTGGCTCAAGGTCACACACCTCACTCCATGGGGCCAGCGCTGCCTCTAAGCCCAACCAGTGCTATTCAGAAGCTTTCAAGAAGCTAAAATTTCCTCACTAAGGAGGGCAGACAGAACTGAGATCTCAAGTTCTGAGCCCACAAATATCTCAAAATCTCTGACTAGTCAGCCCTGGTTGAGTATTGCAGATAGCGCCAGGGCCATGTGGTAATCAGAAAACTAGTCAGGTGGGACTGGAACGGTGCCTCTGAGGTATTTCACAAACACGGGGAACAAACACATTTGGTGTCGCAATCCTGGCCACCCGGGGCTGCCGCGTTGGCTGTTTTTTGAGAACGGACGGTGGATAAGGAGCTTGAGAGCTGACAGGGTAGGAGGCCTGGGGTGGCCATCTTGGAGACATGTCAGCCCTCAGGACGCAGGACTCCTTCAGCCCCCAAGCCCTTCACAGTCACTGCCAGGAAGCCGCACTCCTCCCAAGGACCAGGAGCTACTCTGGATCCCTTAGTAAGGGACCCAAGGCCTTCCACGACCCAGAGGTAACCTTACTTACAGCTTCTCGTACCACTGCCTCTGACAGACTCTGTGACCTGGACTAACGAGCCTTCTGACTGGATCTCAAGCGTACTTTTTCCCCCACTCCCTCCTTTCCCAGGAAATAGACTATCCCCTGCCCTCAAAGAACTATTCATTCTATAATCCTAAAAGCAAAAGTTAATTAAGACAAAATCTCTCTTAGCATGTCACAATACTTTCTGGGATAATTAGTATAACTGGGATGAAAATTCCCATAAATTCAGAACACAAATATGGTCACACTCCACTGATTTTTTTCAAATTAATCTCTTAAGCACACAACTACATTAAAAGCAGAAAGTCCAGCATCTCCCTCTGGATATTTTCTTCCTTCCCAACAAATGATCCCAAAGCCCTGCGGACAAACCAAGAAAAAAAAACTGAATCTTATGGGACTGTGATAGTGACTATACTACCAAAGGCAGTCTACAGATTCAGTGTGATCCCTATCAAATTACCAATGGCATTTTTCACAGAACTAGAACAAAAAAATTCACAACTCATATGGCAACACAAAAGACCCCAAATAGCCAAAGCAGTCTTGAGAAAGAAGAATGGAGCCAGAGGAATCAACCTTCCTGACTTCAGATTATGCTATAAAGTCACAGTCATCAAGACAGTATGGTACTGCACAAAAACAGAAATATAGACCAATGGAACAAGACAGAAAGACCAGAAATAAACCTAAGGGTACCTTATTTTTGACAAAGGAGGCTAGTATATATAATGGGGCAAAGATAGCCTCTTCAATAAATGGTGCTGGGAAAACTGGACAGCTACATGTAAAAGAATGAAATTAGAACACTTCCTAATACCATACACAAAAACAAACTCAAGATGAATTAAAGACCTAAATGTAAGACCAGAAACTATAAAACTCTTAGAGGAAAACATAGGCAGAACACTCGATGAGATAAATCAAAGCAAGATCCTCTATGACCCATCTTCTAGAGTAAACAGAAATAAAAACAAAACCAAACAAGTGGGACCTAATTAAACTTAAACGCTTTTGCACAGTTCAGTTCAGTTCAGTTGCTCAGTCATGTCCAACTCTTTGCGACCCCATGAATCGCAGCACACCAGGCCTCCCTGTCCATCAACAACTCCCGGAGTTCACTCAGACTCACGCCCATCAAGTCAGTGATGCCATCCAGCCATCTCATCCTCGGTCGCCCCCTTCTCCTCCTGCCCTCAATCCCTCCCAGCATCAGAGTCTTTTCCAATGAGTCAACTCTTTGCATGAGGTGGCCAAAGTACTGGAGTTTCAGTTTTAGCATCATTCCTTCCAAAGAAATCCCAGGGCTGATCTTCAGAATGGATTGGTTGGATCTCCTTGCAGTCCAAGGGACTCTCAAGAGTCTTCTCCAACACCACAGTTCAAAAACATCAAGGAAACTAAAAGCAAGGTGAAAAATCAACCCTCAGAATGGGAGAAATTAATAGCAAATGAAACAACTGACAAAGGATTAATTTCCAAAATATACAAGAGGCTCAATCCACTCCAGTGTTCTTGCCTGGAGAATCCCAGGGATGGGGGAGCCTGGTGGGCTGCCGTCTATGGGGTCGCATAGCGTCAGACATGACTGAAGCGACTTAGCAGCAGCAACAGCAGCATATAACTCAATGCCAGAAAACCAAACAACCCAATAAAAAGTGGGGAAAAGACCTAAACAGATATTTCTCCAAAGAAGACACACAGATGACTAACAAACACATGAAAGGATGCTCATTATTAGAGAAATACAAATCAAAACTACAAAGAGATATCACCTCACACCAGTCAGAATGGCCATTATCAAAAATCTACAAACAAATCCTGGAGAGGGTGTGGAGAAAAGGGAACGCTTTTGCACTCTTGTTGGGAATGTACATTGATAGAGCCACTATGGAAGACGGTATGGATATTCCTTAAAAATCCAGGAATAAAACTACCATATCACCCTGCCATCCCACTCCTAGGCATATACCTTGAGGAAACCAAAATTGAAAAAGACACATGTAATCCCATTGTTCATTGAAACATGTAATTATACTTCAGGCAGGGAAGTAAAATATGTTTGGTTACAGACTGATGTGTGTTCTAATATAGAAAACAACGTTGAAAAAGAAAATGTACCTCTCCTGAGGAGCATGAGGATGACAGTCTTTCATACACTGACTTATACGAGAGAAACAGTTTTTAGAGGTTTCTCTTAGTTTCATGATTTGTTCTATAGAGTGGATAAAGTGTATGAAAAAATCCTCTTCATATGTTTCCATTTAAAAGCATCTCATTTTGAAAAGTGATCACAGCATGATAATGACTGTGCTGCTCCTCAGTGTCTGGCTGCATAACATACAAGTCACAGTTTGCTGGGTTTGGGTTTTGTTTTTTCTTTAGGAGGAGGAAGAGACTCTCCTTTACTATTCTATATCCTAAAATCTACTTCTCATCAGCTTTATACTGTTGCCTGTACAGCTCAGTGAGTGTACTTTCCTCTCTAAGTGTTCAGATGTCTGCCGGTGATTATTTTTGCTGTAGAGAAGAAAGTAACAACTCCACAGCGAGGATCTTTTTCTTTGCTTTTGAAACCACCACTGAATCACTATTGTTTTGCAGACTTTGCACAACCGTACAGGAGAGTGGCCTTTCTACAGCACATTTTCAGTAATCCTATATTTAGTCAAAGTGGATAGAAATCATGTATTAATGTTTGTATGGAGTTTGGGGTCCAGTGTAATATTTTTATCATTTAAAAAAACTGATTTGTAAAAACATTTATTTACTGCATAGATATTGACAGACATTAAATTTCTGGGATTTTGTATAAGTAAAAAAAAAAAAAGAAAATAGAAACTTCTTGTCCTAAAATGAAGTGTGCTTGTTACAGGCGTTTAGACTTGTTGATGTTTGCTAGACCAAATGTGTACATTTACTCAAAAATATCTGTACCTGATGGATGTGTCGTGGATACAGTGGCCAGGCTGTGCCCCTGTCAACAGCAAGCAGTTAGCTGATGGAAAGACTAGCTGTGTTGCTACTAAGTGGCTTTTACTTTGGTAAAATTAGCTCTATTGTAAATGGTAAAAAGTAAGGTAATGAATTTTAAAAGACTCGTGGCTAGCCTAGCATGAAAGAGACCTTTAACGCTATATATCTGTACATTTTATTGCATTAGTTTCAAATCTAGGAGAGAAGCGGAACTGTAAATTGAAGTCCAAAAAATTCAGCTCTTAATGAATCCTTACAAGTAAAAAATAAAAACAAGAATTCACCTACCAAGTCAGGGGATGCAGGTTCGATCCCTAGTCAGGGAACTAACATCCCACATGCCTCGGGGCAACTAAGCCCACACGGCACAACTCCTGAGCCTGTGCATCACAACAAAGACCCAGCACAGCCAAAATTTAGGGGAAAAAATTTAATTAAAAAAAACGACTGAGCCCTAGACTTCACCAGTCACCGAGGAGCTGACTGTCTGTTCAGTTCACAACTGCCACAGAACCTCTCTTCCAGGAATTCTTACCACCACGTAGCGTCACTGTTGAAACTCTTGCCTACATAATTTCTTGGATACATACAGATGTCGAAACCAAGTCCCCAACCCACAGATAGGGGTCCCATGAGAGCTCTTGAAGTATGATTCTCCTAATTCACTTCCTCATACTCAGCTATTTCCCAGGGTATAAGAAGACAGCAGGAATGCTAAACCAAGACGACGCTAATTTCCAAGCTTCACAAATCCCTCTCTCCTGACCTACAAGCACTGCAGGGAACATCTTCCTGTTGTACACATGGGAACACTGAGATATAGTCATAATGACTAGCCTGTAATGCTCAAAATAGAGACTGAATCCCGGGTATCACTGGAACCTACCCCCCTGTCAGATGTGAGGCTGGGACAGGGAGCGAGAGATGTATGTCTCCTCCGGTGGGAGGACTCCTCTGGAGTGGACTTCTTATGGGGAAGCAGAAAGTGAGCACATGCAGGGAAGGAAGGAGATAAAGCCTATTTCTGTTTGAAAGGCCCAGTCTCCCTGCTTGCAAAAACAGCAGTACAATGAATAGCAAACTAACAAATGAGACAAGACGCTTGTCCCTTACAGAAGCATGATCAAAGAGAGAGATTGGGATTACTTGCTCCAGTTCCCTGAGCGTGAGGGTGGTAAGAGAGGAAATGGACAAAGGAGCTCATGTTCCCACCATTAATAGCTAGACCTACTATGGTCAATGTATACACTAGGCTTCTGCAAGTATTATCTCCTTTTAATTTTCCTAGAAACATTCTAATAATTATAGAGAGTATCCATTGATCGTGAAGCATGGACCAGGCATTGTTCTAGATGCTTCCATGTGTTTAAACTCTTTGGATCCTTACAACTCTGTACAACAAGTTTTATTATTATCTCCACTTTAGAGAAGAGAAAACCGAGACATACAGCAAATAAGTGTCTACTCCAAGGTAATATGGATGGTGGGCTTCCCTGGTGGCTCAGGGTAAAGAATCTGTCTGCCAGTTCAGGAGACATGGGTTTAATCCCTGAGGTGGGAAGATTCCCTAGAGAAGGAACCCACTCCAGTATTCTTGCCAGGGAAATCCCATGGACAGAAGAGCCTGGTGGGCTACAGTCCCTGGGGTCGCAAAAGAGTCAGACACGACTTACCGACTAAACAACAACAGTATGGGTGGTAAATGGAAGAAAAGGCTTTTGAACTCACAAGTCTGGCTCCCAAACTCTACCCTTCACCATTATCCACTCAGCCCTATACAGAAGGCATTATTACCCATATCAAATAAATAAGGAGATTGAGGTTCATCAAGATTATATGACTTGTCCAGTAATCTTGGTGGCAAAACCAACACTTGAACCCAATGACACCCTCTGAACTGCTTGGCAATAGCAGCCCGCATCCTGCCACCGACTTGTGGTGTGCAACGCACATGTCACTCACTTTTTTCCCTGCCTCCCAGAAAAGAGGAAGAAAAACTTTGCTATTTTTCAAGAGCTTGGTCAACTCAGACCTCCTAGAACAGGATGGGAAGTTTGAACATCCCCGAGTATCACCTTTTGGGGCAGGCAAATCACACTCTAACCCTGAACAGCTGCTCATTTGCTTGAGGGTAATTCAGGGTTCCTGTCCCCACTCCTGGTCCAGCCCTGCAGTGTGGTCTCCAGTATGGCAACCAGTAGTTTCTCCCTTGTCTGTACATACAGCAAGAGATGGAGGCTATTTTCATCCCTTTGAATCTGGTCTGATATTGTGATTTACTTTGCTCAACCGAATGTGGTAGAGAAGACATACTGGGACTTCTGAGCCTGGTCGTCAGAGTTTGGAGAGTTGTGTCTCCCACTTCTCAGAAGTCAGCTGCTAGGCTGTACAGAAGTTCAAGCTAGACCATGAATGATGAGAAACCACATAGAGGAGAGAAAGCCAGAGGATTAGAGGCCACCTTGGATGTTCCAGCCCAGGGCAAACCCCCAGCTGAGTGGAGCTACTTGACTAACCTTGGCTATACCACTTAGAGCAAAAAAAAAAAAAAAAGCAAAACTGCCCAACTATCAGGAGAAATAATAAATCGCTGTTGTTTTGAGCCTGTATACTTTGGAGCGATTTATTATACAGCAATTGAAAGAACCCCATTTCCTCCACCTTATCTTTTTTCACCACAAAAGATTACTCCATAGCTCACAGGTGTCAATGTTCATTGGCTTATGGCATTTAAGTGAGTTCATTCCTTCATGACTAATGGGCAACTTCAACCTAAGGCAAAGGGCAGTGATGTGGCTTCATTTATTCTGTGTGAGCATCTGCCTGCCAAGAATAGACTGGGATCTAGAGACCCACAGATAAATAAGATGCGGTCCACCCTTCATGAAACCATGTTTGGGGAAGTGCCAAATCCCCTCATCACAGCAGAGTGATGAGGTTAATTCGTTCGTTTATCAAAATCTACTGAGTGCCTCCCTGGTGGCTCAGACAGTAAAGACTCTGCCGCCAATGCAGGAGCCTTGGGTTCGATCCCTGGGTGGGGAAGATCCCCTGGAGGAGGAAATGGCAACCCACTCTAGTACTCTTGCCTGGAGAATTCCAAGGCCAGAGGAGCTTGGCCGGCTACAGTCCACGGGGTTGCAATGAGTCAGACACGACTGAGCGACTGACACACTGAGTGCCTAAGCACGTCGGTACCTCCTCATTTGCACCAGTGGTCAGTGAACATTTGCACCAGTGATCAGTGAACAAAGTGCAGAGTCAAGCCCTCATCCACCTCACATTTTAAGGAGATTTCATTCCAATAATCACAGAGGTACAAGTGAAGCTCTGTGGAAGCATGAAGGAACTAAATGCTGAGATGAGAAGGGAGCAGGCTTTATCCCCATGTTCCAGATGAGGATTTGAGGAGAGCTCAGACTTCCTCCATTGCTTATTAGCTGTGGGATCGTGAGCAAGTTACTTAGCATTTCTGCTTTTCACTTGTCTCATCTATAAAATGAGTTTAGTAATTATGCCTGCATCATGGATTATTACAAAGATTAAATGAGTAAAGCTATTATCTTACTATTAAAAATAAAATTTTAAAAAAGATCAAGTGAGTTAATATTTGTAAAGCACAAACAATAATTCATGACACATTTAAATACTCTATTAATCATGTGAAATGAATTTTAGAAAAAGAAAAAACAAAAGAAAATACACAATTACCCCAAGTGAACAAAACTGGGGCAAACTGATCCCTGATCCAGTGCTCTTGCTACGGCCCTCTATTCTGCTGCTCAACTGAATTGTGCTTTCATTTTCAGTGAGAGATTTAAATCATCTGTGTACTCTTTTTCAGACATATTTATCACAGGGAGACCCTTTGTTCATCCCCAAGTCAATAAAATTCAGCAGAAAGGACTCTTGAGATTCAGATCTCAGGCTCCCCACAAATCATGTGCAGGGTGGAGATGGTTGAGATGACTCAGGTTTAGGCTAATTTACAAATGTATGTGTCAGAAATCATGCTCCTGCCCCAGGCATTTTGGGAAGGACTTGAAGGGTTAAAATGCACCATCCTGCAGATAGGGACTGCCTAAAACTGTGAATTCCCCACAGAGACTTCCACCCTCCATCACCTAGCCATCCTAGGGTATACCTCCACGATCCTCATCTGATGAAACTCAGTCGAGCCCAGGCATATAAAGCCCAAGATTTCTGAAGATGGCCTTGCCCTTCTGTCAGGGCGGAAAGCAAGGGCCCTGGGAAGACGGTAGTCTCATTTGCAGCCTGGATTCCATCCACGTGCCAACAATGACACAACTCTGTCCTCCGACAAGCACTTTCCAATCTCCACTGAGATCTGTTGCATGAGGAGTCAGTTTCCATCACAGCCGTGCACAGGCAGCTGTGGGTGGGGGTGTGGAGGGAGCTGTCTTCCACCCCAAGATCTGGGAAGACCTAGCTCATCTCCTCACCAGCCAGAAGCCCAGCCAAGGATAACAGTGCTGCTGCAAGGGGCCGTGAGGAAATCAGTGGGAAATGACCCAACAGTCAGGACTGAGAAAGCCACGGCTGCCAAAGGAGCATGCTCATCGGCCCTGCTGATGGAATTGTCCCAAAAGGAAAGATTTAACTTGCTTTAGGAACTAGTCAGAGCCTGGCTTGGGCATGCTGCCTGTGTATTACGAGAACAATCTCTGGGAAATGTGGAATGGCGTTACTGCAAAACAGAACGTAGCCCTGGAGCCTCCTGATATTCAGTGGTCCCCGGTGTTCAGTTAACCCTTAATTCCTCAAGACCCCACTGACCATTCCCAGTGCAGGAAGGCTGACCCATGGTTCTCAGTCACCCGCAAATATCAGGAGCTGGAGCCAGAGGTGCAAGGACATAGCCTCTGCCCTCGAGGAAAATTACAGTATAATTGTGCCGCAATGTGCACGGATTCTAGATTCCAGGAACCCAAAGGGAGGGGTGACTTGTTCTGTCTGGGCGATCCCAGGAGGATTCAGAAGAAGCAGACACTGAACCAGGCCTCATAGGATGACTTCTGTTCAAGTAGTATTTGTTGAGTGTTTCCTGGGTACAGCGGAAATGCCAGCACTGGCCAGGAAGGGTGAGGTGGATGCAGGAGGATTCCAGCAGAGTTCTGTTCCCACCCTCCCCATGGACCCCAATCCACCTTCCTTTCAAACACCAGCTCAAAAGTGTCTCTCCTGCAGAAATCCTCTTCTGACTTCAACCAGCACCTAATTCAACATCTCTTTTCAAGCCATGAGTTTAGGGGCAGCCTGTTCATGAACCAACCAAAAGACATTTACAGAGGTCCAAAGAGTAGCCTAAAGTAGCTAAGAACCGTAAGAGATTCTTCAACTTATGCTCCAAGAACCAATGATCTTGCCAAACTGAATAGTTGTATTGAGAAGTCCATACAATATGAGGGATAAAATTAGGGATGAAGAGAACATTTATTCTCCTTGAGAACCCCAGTTGAAAATGTTCTTGGACTGTTTCGAGTATGAGCTGGTGTTTGGACCCAGAGAAGCTGAAAGCTCCCAAGAATAGAAGAAGATTGTGCTTTCTCTGTCTGGGTAGCCATCCCTCACTTTCTCCGTCTTTTCACTTAACTTCTTAGCAGGGACACCCATAGTTTTAGTGCAGAATGTACTTGTTATGGACTGAATGCTTGTGTCTCCTCACCAAACTCAGATGTTGAGATAAGCCATTAGGAGAAAACTCTTGGGAGTCCCTTGGAGAGCAAGGAAATCAAACCAGTCCATCCAAAAAGAAATCAACACTAAATATTCACTGGAAGGACTGATACTGAAGCTCCAACATTTTGGCCATTTATACAAACAGCCAACTCATCAGAGAAGACCTTGATGCTGGGAAAGATTGAGGGCAGGAGGAGAAGCGGGTGGCAGAGGTGAGATGGCTGGATGACATCAATGAATCAATGGACATGAATTTGAGCAAAGTCTGGGAGATTGAAGGACAGGGGATTCTGGCATGCTGAAGTCCATGGGGTTGGACAGAGTCGGGCATGACTGAGCAACTGAACAGCAACATTAGGAGGTGCTTAGGTCATAAGGGTGGAGCCCTCATGAATGGCATCAGCCCTTTTATAAAAGAGGCTCCAGGGAGATCCCTTGTCTCTTCCACCTTTGAGCACACAGAGAGAAGGCACCATACTTCAAATAGGAAGTAAGCCCTCAACAGTCATCGCACCAAATATACCAGCACAATGATCTTGAACTTCCCAGCTTCCAGACTGTGAGAAATACTTGCTATTTATTTAATAGCTACTTAATCTGTGGTGCTTTGTTATAGCAGCCCAAATGGACTAACAGAGTACTCAGACAAGACTTTCTGCACAGGAAAGGTAGACACTTTAACGAGGATGAATCTCTCCTTGCCAATCTAGAAGATTGCCCCAGCTGAGCCTAGGAAGGAACCTAAGGGATTGGCTTCCAGAGGCTAGATATGCCCTCCATCTACAGAAGGCAGAAAAGCAGGAGAGCAGGGAATAAGAAAGATGGAAGAAGCAAGGAAGGAAAGACCATAAGATGGCTATGTTTTGAGCACCTACGTGTGCCTGGCACCAAATGAGATACTTTACTCTTACTATGAAACACTGTTATATTTAATTTCTTCTTCCACACAATCTATGAGAAAGGTTTCATTGACTCTACAGATAAGAAACTGAGGCTAGAGGATTTAAGTAACTCACCGAAGGTCAAAGCCCTATAAACAAGGATTCGATTCAAAATCTGAAGACTGAAGCCAGTGACTTTTCTGATAGCCTGGATAAAAATGACTGCCATTTATCAAGCACTCTCTTCTTGCCAAATCCTAGGAAGGCCCTTTATAACAGTGTCACATGAACTCACTGGAAAGATTCTCCCATGCCAGGTACTCCTCCTACACAGGAGGCAACAGTCAAGGTGACCACACCATTAAGCACACAAACCAGAACAGCTCTGAGCAACAAGTACAGAGGGCTTGGGCAACAAGTGTACATGGGCTCGTGTGTTGCAGCCCATCTTCCAACCATCCATCCATCCCCTTGAGCAAACGAGCTTGAAGAGGCTTAAATCCAACCCTCCTGTGTGATCCTTGAGTCTTCTTCATCCTCCCCAACAAGAGGCCACCAGTCATGCCAGGGCTTTGGGGATACTGACCACACACCAAGGAATAAAAAGAAATGAGCACAATGGATTTTATTATTCAGCTTTTTTATAAAGCACTGCCCCCTTTCATTTGTCCTATGTCTGGAGAACACCATTTGTTTTTTAATTTCTTAAGGTTTAAAAGTATCCCTTCTTGGACAGGGAGGCCTTGCGTGCTGCGAATCATGGGGTCGCAAAGAGCTGGACACGACTGAGCGACTGAACTGAACTGAATTGAACTTCTTTGGATGACATGGTTATAATAAATTGTGTTTGTTTTTAATGCCTTCAATAGACACAAAAGTTGACAACATTATGACATTGGTTTGCTTTATCATTTTTAAGTGTACAATTCAGTGGTATTAAACAGATTCTAGTTGCTCTGTTACCATCACTACCACCCATTTCCAGAAATTTTTCATCATCCCAAACTGAAACGCCATACATATTGAATGACAAGTCCCCATTCCCCCCCTCCCACCCGCATCCCTCAGCCCCTA
>SJXQ01012435.1:670576-732479 GCA_006408695.1 Aepyceros melampus | reverse complement strand
TCTACTTTCCGTAGTTATGAATTTGATTGCTTCAGGTGCCCGCTATAAATGGAATCATATAATATCCGTCCTTTTGTATCTGATTTATTGCACTTGGCATAATTCCCTCAAGGTTCATTCATGTGGAAACACTTCTTTCTTCTGTAAGGCTGAGTAATGTTCCATTGTATGTATATATCACATTTTGTTTATCACTCATTCATCGCTGGTACTCGGTTTAATTTGCAAGTCAGCCTAATCCAAAGGTCTGGGAACAACTGTTGCAGTCTGTGCACATGCTTAAATGACTGGGTACTTGTTCCCCACCCTACCCAGGACTTCTTTTTTGTAGTTTATACTTAAGCCTGGATAACAAGAGGGGAACCAACTAAATTGAAGTGGGACATGGAGAATGATTTTCAGACCTCGGCAGCCTTTCCAACATTTGAAAGCCCTTTCCAACATTTGATCTCCATAGCTGTGGGTCTAGAAGCTCCTTGCTCAGCTTACCCAGGGAAGATCAGACCCGAGAAAAAAAGTTTCAACCACCTGCATCCATAGTCAAGTCACTTTATTCGTTCTCTGATTCACAGAGATGTACCCTTAACTCAGAAAGTGAGGCTGGGATTTCCCTGGTGGTCCAGTGGCTAAGACTCTGTGCTGTCAATACAGGGGACCAGGGTTCCATCCCAGGTCAGGGAACTAGATCCCTCATGCAGTAACTCAAAGATCCTTCATGCCACAGCTAAGATTGAATATCCTGCATGCTGTTACTAAGACTCAGCACAGCCAAATAAATAAATAAAAATATTTTTTTATGAAAAGGAGCTCAGGCCAAAAACTTCAGAATCACCTTCAACTCCTGTTTTTCTCACACCTCATATCCAAACCATCATCAAGCACTGTGGTCAGCAACTTTAAAATAGACCTCAAATTAACTCCTTTTCACTGCTCCACCATATCCCTAGTCTAAGCCACCATATCTTGTGCCTAGACTATGGCAATAGGGTCAGAAGTGTCTTCCAATGTGAGATATTTCTACTACAATCCCCTCTTCCCACGACAGCTGGACTGTCCTTCTAAAATGTAAATATAGTCATGTGATTCTCCTAAAATACTGCAGAAACCCACCCAGGTTAGCAGAATAAAGGTCTTTAAAAAAAAATTATTCCTTAATGAATGACTAAGCTAGTAAAACAGAAAAGGAATCCCTTAAATATCAAAAACAATGAGAAAGCTTGAATCTGCAGGGATAGGCAAACAGTGGAGCTCACATGTACCCAGGGTGTAAGTGGTCCCCAGAGGCAAAGAAATGAGGTATCAGTGGATCTTGTGCACTGTGGGAGGAAAGGGCATGGACAGGAAGCAGGACAAGATGTGGGCCCTAGCAAGGTGAGAGGGCAGACTGGAGATTCCCATAAAAAGTCGGGATCCCCAAGAATGACAACCTCAGTGGGTGAATGAGGAATAAAAATTCATCTACAGCTTGAATTTTGCTATGGTGCTGAATGATGCAGAGACAAAGAAAAAACCATTTCCTTAAGAATTCCTAACCACAAGCCCAAATTCATAGAATTTTAGGCCGTTATTTATATCTCTTATGTGGCCCAACACAACTTAAATAGATTCAGGTACCTACCAGAAGCACACCACAAGTATTTCCTGGAGGTGTATACTTTAGAACTAAGCCTCAAAGAACTGCCACAGATATTGTTCCAAGAAGCATAAGCTCATAATTAAGGATCAAAAACACACAAATAAACAAATCCTCACAAGAGAGTAGCAGCAGAATCAACAAATGATAGCTCAGCCTCATAATTGCAGATGTTGGAATTAATAGATACAACATGTAAAACAATCATGCGGATAATGAAACAAAAGAGAGAGCTGAAACGGTGATAAAGGAATAAGAACCAATCAAACATGTTTGGAACAGAGCCAAATAGAAGTTTTAGAAGTGAGAAAGTGTAATCAATAAAATTAGATGTTTTAATTATAATACAACTAGAAACTCAATGGATTGCTGAGACAATGTTTCAAAATTGGTGGAAAAGAGGAAATTAGTAAAAAATAGGAAATCTTAAAAAAATTATCCACTCTGCACCATAGAGAGAAAAAAACAACACGGTGGATAGAATGAGAGGGACTAACAAGGGTCTATTAGGGGTCAAAAAAGGATATGAGAGGAATATGGAAGCAGTTAGATAAGAACATGTCAATTCCCTGGTCAGTGTCTCCAATCACTTCCCTCACTCTCAAGGGAAATTTTAAAGGCCCTATCAAAGTCAGACATGGTCTGGCTCCTAACTACTTCACACTGGCCATCTTTTCTTGACTTTGCCAAGCGTACTCCCCAACCAGGCTTCTTCTGAGACCATTCTTCCTCCAGAGCCCTGCATGCCTTACTTCCTTGCTTCATTCCAGGTGGCAGGCCACTCTTAACCCCTTAATTTAATGGTGTTCCCCATCCCCCAACTTTCCCTGCCTTATTTGCTTCTCAGCATGAGCTTCCCAGGTGACTCAGTGGTAAAGGATCTGCCTGCCAATGCAGGAGACACGGGAGACGTGTTTCAATCCCTGGGTTGGGAAGATTGCCTAGAGTAGGAAATGGCAACCCACTCCAGTATTCTTGTCTGGAAAACCCCATGGACAGAGGAGCCTTACAGGCTACAGTTCATGGGGTCTCAAAGAGTCAGAACAACAGAGCGACTGAACACGTGTGCACATACACACAAATGTGATTACCTAATATTATATTATACTTTTATTCATTTTGTATTGTTCTTCTCCTCAGTGAATAGACATATGCCTTGCCCTGAGTAGATACTCAGTGGACAGTTTTTGATAGAAATAATAGACAAGTAACACACAAACATACCCACTGTGTGGTCAGTGCTGCAGGGAGAGGTGGGTGAGGTGGAGACTCTCAGTTGCCTGCTCTTATCACTTAGTGACACAATCCTGGTTTTGTCCAGGAAACAATGGAGCAAGCTGAAAAGCTGTATTTCCCAGGTACCCTTCAGAGAGATGTGACCATTTGGCTCTATTCTGGCTGGAATGCTATAGACTTTCTTTGTTGGGTAGTATTCCAAGAAGACTCCTGAAAAGAATGAGTGGACTTATCTAGGGGACCTAGTATATCTTTGTCCCTTCTCTTTCTTGCTACCTGGAATATGAACATAGGGCTGAGAGTGCCATGACTATCTTACAACCTTAAGTCAGCCTGGAGGATGTGGGAATTCCCTGGTTATCCAGTGGTTAGGACTCCATGCTTCCACTGCAGGGTGCCCAGGTTTGATCCCTGGTTGGGGAACTTTGTTGGTGTTGTTTGGTCACTAATTCATATCTGACTCTCTGCAACCCCATGGACTGCAGCACGCTGACTCCTCTGTCCTCCACCATCTCCCAGAGTTTTCTCTAGTTTGTGTCCATTGAGTCAGTGATGCTATCCAACCATCTCATCCTCTGCTGTCTCCTTCTAATTTTACCTTCCATCTTCCCCAGCATCAAGGGAAAGATCTTGCAAGTTGTTTAGTATGGTCAAAAACAAATAAAGAAGGAAAAAAAAAAAAGAAAAAAATCTAAGGATGGAACATCAGTGATGTCACAATTATCATTTCCAGGACTTTCTTCTTAACCCAGATATACATTATTAGAGAGAAAAATAAACCCCTATCCTTTTTCAAACACTGCCTACTAAAGGTACCTCTCAAGGATACCTTGAGTAAGATTCAGTCCCTGACTTCAGAAACTTACAACCAATAATGAGATTCAGACATACCGCTGACCCCCAGGGCAACAGGGTTGCCCAGGAGGAACTTGGCAGGGTCAAGAGCAGTGCCCAGCAAAGGGCTTGGTGGGCAGAAGGAGAGCACTGGTATCTCCCCAAGTAAGGATTGGGTCATCAGCTTGGCCTTTCACACTCAAATTGTTGGGTTAGGCAAGGACTGGCAGTGTGAGGGGTCAAACCGCAGCAATTTCTTCTCCTTCTGGAGTCACCCAGTGGGGGAAATGTCATGCGTGCTCATGAAGTGTCATCAGTTGATCAGAAGCCTCAGCTCAGCATCCCTCCCTGTGTTTAGCATTGTGTTAGTTGCCATGGGGGGAGGACAGGAGGAGATGTGGGTCCTGACCTCAGGAAGCTTACATTTTACCGATATCCTCAAACTTATATCTTGAAAGAACCTTGGTGGGAACCTTGCTTTCTTGGCTTCACGTTTCCATGTGGAGGGAACCAATCCAGGGTAACACTTTCTATCTCATTTACTCCACGAAGCTCCCTCCTCCTGAGAGGTGGAGCCACTTAGTTGATCTGAGTTTGAGAGCAGAAACAGATAAGCCTGTCTGGGTTCTCTCTAAGATCCACCTTAGCATCTGCCTGTAGGATCATGTCCATGTGGGAGAAGCCTAGGGTTGTCCAGAGTTTCCATTGAAGGGGCGGATAATTCTGTCTGACTCCAGGGAGCAGCATTACAAAGCCCTTTCACTGTAATCACACACTTGTTCCACATCCTTCAACCCAACTTTTATCAGCTAAAAAGTTGATACTTTTATCTCCATCTCTCTTTTGGTTCTGAATTCAAGAGAAGGAATAAATTATTTCGGCCCATCGGTATAATTAATGTTGACAGCTGTTATGAACAACTTCCAAATCTCAGTGTCTTAACATCATAAATGTTTTTGTTCTCATCTCAAGTCCAATGATGATGTTTCTGGTTACAGGGTTGTGCTATAGAAGGGTGACTCAAGAATCCAGTTTGCTTTCATATTGTGCCTCTACCATTATGTGGCTTTCTAGTCAACCTGGAATCATCCAGTCATGAGAGAGGGTAAAAGCCTTGGATATTGTATAATGTAAACAGCCAAGCCTGGAAATGTCAGAGATGACTTCCACCTACACTCCGTTGGGCATAGTAAGTTCATAACATCTCACAGATGCAAAGGAGGCTGGAGAATGTGTCTTATTCACGTGGTCAGGAAGGAGAGGAGAACTGGATGTTGATGAACTTCAGAAGTCTCTCCCATGCCCTACATGCTCTAATTCTGTCTTCATAAAGATGACTATTTTGAGAATCAAAGCCTGTAACTGAGTTTCCCCAAGCACACAGCCATTGGCAACAGAGGTGGGAAGAAATTGGGAATCACCAAAACTAGAGAGTGTGTTTGGAGTGGAAAGGGATAAAACCAAGAGTCTTGAACACAGGTGAGGCATCGGTCCAGCCTGGCCTCAGGGAGTAGTGAGTTCCCTACCACTGGAAGAAGGCAAACAGAGGCTGATCATTGATGGAGTTATTGAGAATCAAGTTTTCCATCAGACAACTGGATTACATCAGCAATTCCCACACTTTTTGTTCCCAAGGGCCCCTTTCATAATTTTCCCCTTTGGACTTCATGTTTTGAAAGATTTTGTCAAACAAACAAATTGCACTTATTGAGTAATAACAAATACATTTCCCCACTTCTTCTTAATCAAGAGGGTGTGTATGTGTGTGAGAGAGAAAGAAAGAGAGAGAGAGATCTGCAACTGGACACACTCACTTTGGTACCATGACTACCGTGATCTTGATCTGCTAATAATTTTCCAGAAATACCCAAGATGTCATCAACAGCCAATCTAAGCATCTGACACCCAGCAAAGAAACTAAAAGTTTAGTTACCCCTTGTTGTTTAGTCGCTGAGTTGTGTCAGACAGTTTTTGCAGCATCATGGACTGTAGCCTGCCAAGTTCGTTTGTCCATGGGATTTTCCAGACAAAAATATTGGAGTGGTTTGCCGTTTCTTTCTCCAGGGCATCCCCTGACCCAGAGATCAAACCCACATCTCTTGCATTGGCAGGCAGATTCTTTACCAAGGAAGGCCCCTTGCTATGAATACAAAGTTGATTTATGAATTTATTTAATTAACATTGATAAGGGTTTATAGTACCCCAGATAAGTGCTTGATCCTGGGATTACATAAATCCACAAAGGAAAGTAACATATAGATCCTGCCTTCTAGGAGCTCATTGTCAAGTGGGGGAGCCAGCCAAATAAATGCTGACAAGAGGGAAAAATATTATGGGACCATGGAGGATGGCAACCTACATAGATGGTAGGTTAAAGAAGACTTTCTGGAGAGGTGTTATCTTCGAAGGGTTTTGAGGGATGAATAGGATTAATTGCAAGGAAGAAGGAAGGAGTTTTCAGGCATAAAGAGCAAAACACATCCAGTTCATGAAACAATATGGGTGGATGGGTATAAACAGTTTGAACCACAGTGAACACATGCTTTGAATACTTAACGATTTTAAAGTGCTCTCATAATGGAATCGTATGCAACCTTTATGGCTTCCCTGGGGGATCAGTTGGTAAAGAACCCCCTACCAATGCAGGAGACACAAGAGACATGGGTTCAATCCCTGGGTCAGGAAGATCCCCTGGAGAAGGAAACGGCAACCCTTTCCAGTATTCTTGCCTGGAAAATTCCATGGATAGAGGAGCATGGCAGGCTACAGTCCATGTGGTCTCAAAAAGCTGGACATGACTGAGCTCGCTCTCTCTCTCTCTCTCTCTCTCACACACACACACACACACACACACACGCAACCCCTACAAGGAAGACGTAATTCTATTGGAAGCAAATGTCAGTTGGATAGTTTGGACTTTGGAACCAGATGTTAGATCTGGTTCAGATTCTGGGTCCAGCACATACTAGCTGTGTCATATTCCTTAACTTCTCTCTGCTTAATTTCCTCCCCATAAAATGAAAATAATGATAGTACATTCTTCATTGGGTTTTAATGAGTATTAGAATGAAGTAATGTATACAAAGTCCTTATCCCAGTGCCTGCCACAACCTAAGCATTAAATAAATGATGGTTACACCCCCACCAACAGATATTTAAGACACGTTAAGAGGAAAGAGACAAAGTCTCTTTATCTTTACGATATTTTCTTATTTTAGTAAGAACTCTGCTTTGTTCACTAATATGTACCCTTCGATACATATGTGGATTCCAATAAAGAACTATTGAACGAATTAATTCCTGTAACAAAAACCAGTGTTTGCGGCATTTGCTGGTGAAACCTGCCTCTTGAGAAATCTGAATGCAGGTCAGGAAGCAATAGTTAGAACTGGACATGGACATGGAACAACAGACTGTTTCCAAATAGGAAAAGGAGTATATCAAGGCTGTAATTGTCACCCTGCTTATTTAACTTATATGCAGAGTACATCATGAGAAACACTGGACTGGAAGAAACACCAGCTGGAATCAAGATTGCCAGGAGAAATATCAATCACCTCAGATATGCAGATGACACCACCGTTATGGCAGAAAGTGAAGAGGGACTAAAAAGCCTCTTGATGAAAGTGAAAGAGGAGAGTGAAAAAGTTGACTTAAAGCTCAACATTCAGAAAACGAAGATCATGGCATCCAGTCCCATCACTTCATGGGAAATAGATGAGGAAACAGTGGAAACAGTGTCAGACTTTATTTTTCTGGGCTCCAAAATCACTGCAGATGGTGACTGCAGCCATGAAATTAAAAGACACCTACTCCTTGGGAGAAAAGTTATGACCAACCTAGATAGCATATTCAAAAGCAGAGACATTACTTTGCCGACTAAGGTCCGTCTAGTCAAAGCTATAGTTTTTCCTGTGGTAATGTGTGGATATGAGAGTTGGACTGTGAAGAAGGCTGAGTGGCGAAGAATTGATGCTTTTGAACTGTGGTGTTGGAGAAGACTCTTGAGAGTCCCTTGGACTGCAAGGAAATTCAACCAGTCCATTCTGAAGGAGACCAGCCCTGGGATTTCTTTGGAAAGAATGATGCTAAAGCTGAAACTCCAGTACTTTGGCCACCTCATGCGAAGAGTTGACTCATTGGAAAAGATTGATGCTGGGAGGGATTGAGGGCAGGAGGAGAAGGGGACGGCAGAGGATGAGATGGCTGGATGGCATCACTGACTCAATGGACATGAATCTGAGTGAACTCCAGGAGTTGGTGATGGACAGGGAGGCCTGGCGACATGGGGTCGCGAGTCGGACACGACTGAGCGACTGAACTGAACTGAACTGAAACAGAAGGAAACAAACTGAAAGAATATATATGCATGCTCAGTCACTCAGTCATGTCCAACTCTGCAAACCCATGAGCTGCAGCCCATCAGTCTCCTCTGTCCATGGGAGTTTTCCAGGCAAGAATATTGGAGTGGGTGTCTCTGGAATGACAGGATTATGAAAGCTTCACCCTTTTAAAATCAAGGAACCTGGTATAAAGTAATAAACGGCAGTAATGTAGTAAAACAAGAAAAAGTAAACATTTTAATTACATTTGATTATTTAGTTATGGCACCATCATAGTCGATTCAAAGAAATTTTTAAAAATTTGTCTCCAGTCTTCAAGTCACTGGTTCCATAACTTGATCTTCTCTTAATTCCAAGTTATGTGATAGGCTGATTTCAGTAATTGCTTCAGTAATTGCCCTTGAATCTGTACTCTTTGGTAATTCTCTCCCAACACCACCTCTGGGCTTGGCCCTGTGGCTTGATTTTGGTCAGTGGAAAAGTAGCAAATGTGTTCAAAATAAGGCTTGAAAAGCACTTGCCCACTGGAGGTCGAGGAGCCCTGACATCATGTGAAGGAGCCCAGGCTAGCTGGCTGAATGTTGAGAGACAGGCTGTCCACTCCCACCACCAGCCAACAGCCACCTAACTGCCAGACACATGTGAAGCCATCTGAGACCAGAGCAACCACAGACACGTGAGCCAGTGCATGTGGTCCAAACTCATCCAAGCCCGACCTAGGCCAGAGAACCACCTGGCAGGGTCACGAGCTAAACAGACAGCTGTTATTTCAGGCCACGAAGTTTTAGGGTGGTTTATGGTTTGCCATTCAACAACAGATAACTGATACAAGTTATTTTAGTCACTTAACTCCTAAACAAAGCACTCAACAGTATATGATTTTCCAGATGAAAAATAAAAGTCAAGACCCTGCAGCAAAATTACCACCAACTATTCAAAAAGAGCTTTTTATTTAAAATGAAAGTATATCAAATTGAGGGCTGCCTTTTGTAAAGGATAACAGACACAAGAATATATATTTTACATATTATATAATAATATATTAGGGGCTTCCCAAGTGGTACTAATGGTAAAGAACCCACCTGCCAATATAGGAGACGTAAGAGACGCAAGTTCAATCCTTGGGTTGGGAAGATCCCCTGGAGGAGGGCAAGCAATCCACTCCAGTATTCTTGCCTGGAGAATCCCATGGACAGAGGAGCCTAGCGGACTATAGTCCTTAGGGTTGCACAGAGTCAGACACGACTGAAGCGACATAGCACAGCACAGCACAATACTATATTATATTCTTGTGTATATAACATTATAATATAATAAGGGCTCTCACTTTCTCACCACAAACACAGCTGAAGCTCACCCTGTTATATGTTTGACTTCCTTTTGAGATGATGCTATAAGTAGTACTAAATGATGTATTACATTTCTTGAAACATTTACATATCTTTCTGAAGAATTCATTTCTTAAAAATCACCCTGAATCTTTCCCTTTGAACATTATTGAGGCATGAAGAGGCAGCAACAACCCCTGTAACAAGAACACACCTCTGCCAGATGGATCTCACCTTCACACATATCACCTCATTTGTTGCTCACAGCGTTCCCAAACAGTGATTATTCCAACTTAACTGAGGCAACGAGGCACAGAGAAGTCAAGCAACCTGCCCAAGGTCACTCAGCTCATAGGGGCAGAGCTGAGGCTCAAGGCCAGGTCTTCTGCCCCTATATCTCTCATTTTTTATCACATCATAGCACATGCTTTGGGGTACTTTTAAACTTGGTGGAGTTAAGTGGTTTACACTGAACATACAATTATCAAATAATAATAGCTAGCAGTCACATAGCATTTGCTGAATGCCAGATACTATTCTGAGCACTTTGCACACATGAATTCATTTCATTCTCACAGCAAGCCTCTGAGGAAGGTTCTCTTATTATCTTCATTTTACTAATGAAGGGACTGAGGCATATGGAGATTAAACCATGTGACCAAGATCACACAGCAAATGAGAGACAGAGCCAGGGTCACAGTGTGGAAAATTGCCCTGAAATTGATGCTCCTAAACCAATGAGCTGCACCAGGACCTACCATCCTAGTCGGCCTAGGACTGAGAGGCTTTCAAAGACGCTGAAGTGTCAGCACTAAAGCCAGGTGAGTTCCAAGCAAACCAGGATGACGGACAGAGGTTACAAACCAGCAGGCCACAGGCCACTCCCAGGCCATTTTATCTGGACTTCACAGTGCTCAGAAATAAAATTGAGCCAACATTTAAAAATCAGAAGGCTAAAATAGATAACCAGTGGAAATTGGCTGTATGATGCGGGGAGCTCAAACAGCGCTCTGTGACAACCCCAGGAGTGGGATGAGGTGGGAGGCAGGAAGGAGGTTCAGAAGGAAGGGGACATATGTATACCTGTGGCTGATTCATGTTGATGTATGGTAGAAACCAATAAAATATTGTAAAGCAATTATCCTCTAATTAAAAATAAATTTTTTAAAAAAGATCAGAACCCTTCCTCTTTCTTAAGCATATAAGGTAGAGGTGGGGGTGAAAGACCCCCACCAAAGTCCCTCTCTGCACATATTTGGGGTGAAGCCTTTGCTCTCTCCTTGTTACTTTCAAATTTCTTAAATTGCCTGTGATTTTGGAGAAAAATAAAATAATGGGGGAGGATTGGTTATCAAAGACAGTCTATGAGCTCTAGAAAGCTAACTTTTTTTACTTATCAATTATATATTTATTAAAATATATCATTATTGAATGGTATATGTATATATATATAATATTTCGCACTGCAGTATGAGCTCGGTGTGCACTGGTGGATAAAAATGTGCGTGGCCATGATCCTCAGAGAGCTTGTTGCCTACCAAATGGGACAGATTTTGAACAAGTAAAGAGACGAGACAAGACAAAATACTAATGTGTGGGTTATATGATCTTTGAATTATATCTCCATAAGACTGTTACCAAAAAAATAAAGACTGGAGAAGGGTGTTTGTCACTAGAGTGTCAGGACCGTGTCTCCCCTCTGTGTTGCTGGGGAGGGTCTCATGTACCATCCCATCCTCTGCGGGTCCTCAGTGATAGCTGGCCCATGCTGGGTGCTGCTAACAACCTCTGTGCAATGACGATGTTTGCAGAGCCAGAATCAAACCTTTCCTCTCAAAGACTATGGAGACTGGTACAAAATGTTCAGATGCCACCTCCTGTCACCAGAGTTCTGGGCACATTTCAGACTTGGCAAATCGGATTGGCTATTCCTGAGGTCACTCCTCTCTCCCTCTTCTGGAGGGTAACTTCCATCTCTAACTGCTTCCGCAGCTTCATTTTCCACTTTGGTGAGTCACCAGGCAGAGGATGGAGAATGTAAGTCATTTCTGTCATCTGTGCAGATAATCTGATACCATACACAATCCTCTAGCATGCTTCTTCTGTATTTGTATCTTGGCAAAGGCAAGCTATAGGGAGAGGACCTGTGTGTACCAGTAGCTGATTCTTTCTGATGTACGGCAGAAACCAACACAACACTGTAAAGCAATTATCCTCCAATTAGAAATAAATACATTTTTTAAAAAACAATCAGAAGGCATATCACATTAGGAGCTGTACTTGGGGGAGATCTGCTTATGCGTTCATGCATGGTGACAATAGCTGCTGAGTCCTGCCCCCCTGGCAGCAGCCTACCTGCATCCTGGGTAGTCCCCACCACACGGCCCAGGTGTCCCATGCCCTGACCCAGCCTGTCGGACTCATTTCTACGCCTGACCGGATGCTGTGTGCATTTACTGGCATGTGGGACCCAGCTTCATCATCCTGACGCACAAGAGCATGGCTCCTGCACCTTTGATTCATCTGGGGGCACTTTGGTGGTGCCTGGGACACACCTCAGCCCAATAGAATCAAACTTGAATGCTCATGTGAATCATCAGGAGATGAGGCAGGTTCTGATTCAGAGGGTGAGGGTGGGGCCCGAGGTTCTGCGTTGCTAACGAGCTCCAACGTGATGTTGACACTCATTTCCAAGGACCACCCAGTGAGCGGCAAGGGGCCAGAAGACAGAGCCTCATCAGCATGTGGGCCAACTGAGCTGGCTCGTTCGGACAGCTCCTGTCTCCTTGGAGCCTTGTGGGCAACGAGGCCCAGAGATGGGCAGTGAGCAGCCCCGGGTCACACAGAGCAGCCGGAGCACCCAGCTCTCTGCCATTTCCCACAGCGTTGCCTTCCCACGACAGGTGACTTCACCCACTCATTCAAATTGCACCTCCCAGATCACTTTGTGAGGCGAGGCTTGGGTGAAATCCGCTCAGGAGAAGTCAGCTCTTGTAGAACCTGCTTCTGGAGAGGGGTAGGTGGCGGCCCTCTGTGGAAAGGAGTCCCGGGGCAGGGAGAGCGGTTAACGTGCAAGCAACAGAGAGAGCAGAGGCTGCTGAAGGGAGGAGGAGGGGCTGAGGGATGCAGGCTGGGGACACAGGACAGCCTCCTCCCCTGCCTCCCGGTGAGGACACCCCATGCCGCCTGAGTCAGAGGGCCTGTGAGCTCAGCCCCCCAGCTGCCGGGCTGGGAAGTGAGTCAGAGGGCGTGTAGTGAAGTGAACGTCTCCCTGGCCAAATATGGGGCTGTGCTCTGCTCCGTCTTGCCATTCACATTGCCAGACGCCGAGGGCTGCGTCCTTTTCACCTGACAGCGGGGTCCCTGATGAAGAGGGGAAACTATTCCACACTCGCTGACCCCTCCCCTCCACCCTGGCCAGCGGGCGGCAGTTTGCTTTGCACTCTCTGAGCACCTGGTCAACTTCCCCACTGCACATCTGCTCTCCCCCCCGACTAATATATGAAGCATGAAATAGGGAAATAATAGCAACACATTTTGTCCTAACAGGGTCCTGGTCTGCCGTCACCCACCCAAAGGACTGTAGGCTCAGGTGGGGGTGGGAAAGAGACCACATCCTGCTTTGCTCTAACTCCCACTCCTGCTCCCATGCCCCAGGGCCACACACAAAGCCTGGAGCACGGTAGATATGATTAGCTATTTGTTTAATTAATCATGATGTGTGTTGCATGTGTATATGTATGTGTGATTCTCTGCCCCTAGACTTTGAATTTCTTGAGTAAATAACTTACATAGCATGCCCTGTGTGCTGGACACTGCTCTGAAAATCTCACATTAGCTCATTTAATATGAGGATCAACTCAGCGAATCTTCACAACAAATCTCTGAGGAAAGCACTATGATTATCCTCAAGTTACAGATGAGGAGCTTAAGGAGCAGAAAGGTTCCGTAACTCACCCAAGGCCATACAGCTAGAAAGGTGTAGAATCAGGATTTTAACCTCAACAATGTTGCCTCGAATTCTGTGCTGTTAATGGTATTTGATTCATTTTTGTATCTCTGATGCCCAGCCTAGCATGTAGCATGTAATAATAATTGTGTATTGCCTAGATGAATGGAATAATCAATCTGTTAATTACTGTGTTTATGTGTATCTGTATCTCCCACTAGACACTGAATTTCTTGCCAATGCCTCCCTGTGCATTTAATAAATGACTGAAAAGAGAATACATTAAAGAACAGACATTTCCCAACGCCACATGTCCTGATGTGTGGTCTAGGGTGCCTGGTAATTGAGTGAGGTTTTCAGAGTTTATTCAGGTGTCCAGGTGGAGACAGGCAGGGCCAAGAGTTCAAGCCAGCTTCATAGCTGTGAGCCCTGAACCCGTGGCTGTGTGCACAGGGTCCTGTGCTCAGAAATGTCCTCCCCACGTGGTTCAGTGTTCTACTGACGCCATCTTGAAATTCTTAATAATTTTGAACATGGGGTCTCCTGTTTCTGTTTTCCACTGGGCTCCATAAATAATGTAGACTGTCCTGCCAGGAGTGAATAAAGCCTGTGAAGATGCCTACAAGAGAAGAGAGTAAAGGAAAGGAACTCCAGGAGTGCTGTGTCTATGGTCTCCAGAAGAGAATCCTTAGTCATGGCGACCATTCAGACGGTGGATCTCAGGCTCAGTGATTCCAGCCCAGGTATGGCTTCTGAAGGGACATCTGTAGTTCAGTCATCCCTGTCCAAGAGCCCCTGAGACACGTCAGGGCCCCAGGGACCAACAGCTTCAAACTGTCACCCAGGCCAGCTTCTACTGCCCTTCTTGATTTCAACCCCAGCACTGACCACTCCTTCATGTCATGGGGCTCAGACTCAGGCTGAGCACTAGGCTAAGCTCTTTTCTTTCATTTGAGGCTCACTACGATCACCCTGGGTGATGGGTTTAATTGACCACATTTGATGTATCCCAAGTTAATAAGAAGCAAGGAAGAGTGCAAATAAACGGTTCAATGACCCTTCTTCTTCACCAGTGGCCCATTTTAGGCAGGACCTCTTTCTCTTTGCCTGGAAAGTCCTCTCCCCTCTTCCCAAATCCTGTCCTCTCCCCTTATCTCTCCTCCAACCATACAGTTGGGAAGTGGGAGGACCAGGGTTTCAACCCAGGCATTTGACCTCACATTACGGCTCTCAAACATATTTGAGGGACTTCATGGGTGACCCAGTGGTTAAGACTCTGTGCTTCCAATGCAGAGGATGCAGGTTAATTCCCTGGTCGGGGAACTAAGACCAACATGCTATGTGGGTGTATATATATATTTGACAATGTATTTGTCTTTTTTATTTGGGCCTGGCTCAAATATCTCAACTCTGAGATATTTCTGTTTCAACAGAAACATGGACCTAGAAGGAACTCCTGCCTCAGCTTCTTCATCTGTAAAAAGGGAACAATAAATAGACCTGCATTACAGATTTGCCTGGATTAAATGTAATGACAGGTGTCAAAGTGCTTTTTAACAATCCAGGTCTAAGCAGTTACTGCTCTTAATTACCGGTAGTGAAACTAAGGCATGTTAAACCCAGTGCTAAGGAAACAAAGGCCATTACCTCCTACCCACTTCACCTCAGTCAACCCAAGGCTGGCCACACCCTGGCCAGTCACTAGTCAGTAAAGAATCGAAAGGGATCCATGCCTGCGAATCACCAGGATCTCTTCTGCCTTGTCTTTCAACACTGATTCTGCCTCTTCTAGCTGTGTGACCTTGGACAAATCGCTTTACCTCTCTCAGTGCTGAGTTTCTTGTCTACTGAGTGGAGGGGATGCAGATGGTTGTGTTGTGGTGTGGAGGCTGACTGGGCTAAGGAATGCCCAAAGAGTTGATAAAACATCATTTGGAGTGTGTCTGGGAAGGTGTTTCTCAGATCAGCACTTAAATCAGTAGACTAAGAAGATCACCCCCATCAGAGCAGGAGGGTATCATCCAATCTGTGGAGAGTCTTAATAGAACAAAATAGCAAAGGAAGGGTGATTTTGCTTGAGCTGAGATTCTATCTTCTTTTGCTCTCAGACCTCAGCATGCCTGGTTCTCAAGACTTCAGACTCAGACCATGATTTATTCCGTTGGCTTCTGTGGTTCTCAGGTCTTCTTACACCTGAGTTTAGACTGGAACCAACAGCTGTCTTGGGCCTCCCACTTGCAGACTGGAGATGGTGGCCTTCACAGCTTCCATACCTATAAACTGACCCCTTTTAATTAATCTCTCTTTCTCTGTATCAATATATGTCCTAATGATTTTTTTCCTGCAGAACTTGACTAATACACTCTTAGAGCATCTTTTCTGGGTGTTCTCTTCCCACTGAAGACATGACACACACCCAAACATGAGTGATTACCCTGCTAAATAAGGCTAAATAAGCCAACTTTCTAAACCTCTTGGCTTGCCCAGATCCTGACCAATCTGCAACATTCCCAACACCACTTCCAGTGTCTTTCCCTCTCTCAGCCACCCTTTCCTCAGCTTCCCTGGGATATAACTGATTCCATTCCTGCTCCTGCCAATCCTTCACAACCCAGTTGAAACTTTCTCCTCTGGTTTATTTAATCTTTGCAGAAGTGGCCAATTCAGAGCATAACAAGGGATTCGGCTACAGGATACAGTGAAGAGTCTATTTAGAGTTGAAGTTTGGGACTTCCCTGGTGATACAGTGGTTAGGACTCCAAACTCCCAGTGCAAGGGGCCAGGGCTCGATCTCTGGTTGGGGAACTAGATCCTTGTGTGCTGCAACTGAGACTCAGTGCAGTCGAAATAAATAAATCAGAATTGGTGGTCCAGTGGTTAAGAAGCTGCCTGCAAATGCAAGGGGCACAAGCTCCTTCCCTGGTCGAGGAAGATCCCACATGTCTTGGGGCAACAAAGCCATGTGCCACAACTGCTGCAATATGCGCTCTAGAGCCCATGCTCCTCAACGAGAGAGCAGCCCTTACTCACTGCAACTGGAGAAAGTCCACATGCACCAATGAAGACAGCACAGCCACAAATAAATAAATAGGGGGAAAAGAAAGACTGATTTAAAAAAGACTTAAAACTTGTAAAAATAATAAATATTAGAATTGAAGTTTCCCTGTTCTTCACCCCTTACTTTCTCCTCCAATGAAATTTTTCAAAAGAAAATTGTGCTCATCAGAAGCATCCATACTAGCTTCACAGGTGCTAACGCTGTGGTCTTCAGCGAGGTAATAATGTCTCCAAAACAGGGCTCAGTGGGAACAAAATGCCTGTCTGGTAGGGCTGTCTCAGGGGTTGAATGGATTGAATGAGATAATCCATGTAGCTAGTACAGTTCCTGGCTCAAAGTAAATACCCAATAATGGTTACTATTTTGTTGTTGTCGTTATACAAAATCAATTCTAAATTGTGAACTGTACACTATAGTCTTACTTGGTCCATGACAGTATTAACCTAATTTTTCATCACCACAGCAACAAAAACTATGATCATATGAACACAGGTCAACAGATGATGACATTTGAGCAGGCCTAGGTGTTGTCCCTCCTATTGTGCCATCATACTTTTTTGAAATTGCTACCATCACTCGGCCTCTTCCAGCAAAAAAATTTTTTAATTAAAAAACTTTCCAAGAAACTGACACAACATTGTAAAAGCATTTATGTGCTGTGCTAAGTCGCTTCAGTCGTGTCCAACTCTTTATGACCTAATGGACTGTATCCCACCAGGCTCCTCTGGAATGGAATTCTCCAGGCAAGAATACCGTAGTGGGTTGCCATTTCCTTCTCCAGGGGATCTTCTCAACCCAATGACAGAGCCCAAGTCTCCTGCGGCTTTTGCACTGCAGATGGATTCTTTACTGCTAAGCCACCAGAGAGGCCCGTGAAGCAATTATACTTCAATTAAAAAAAAAAAACTGCAAAAAAAAAAGATAAATAAAGTATTCTGGGGTGGTGAGAACTATGTATAGGGACTTCCCTGGCAGTCCAGTGGTTAAGATTCCGTGCTACCTCTGAAGGGGGCATGGGTTCGATCCCTGTCTAGGAACTAAGATCCCACTTGCATCAAAGGTGTAACTCAAATGCATTCAAAAGGGAAGTGGAAACAAACCTGCTAGCAAACACCCAGTTTGATTAAATGTGCTCAGTCACTCAGTTGTGTCCAACTCTTTGTGACCCCATGGACTGTCGCCTGCCAGGTTACTCTGTCCATATGATTTTCCAGACAAGAATACTAGAATGGGTTGCCATTTCTTCCTCCAGGGGAGCTTCCCGACCCAGCGATCGAACCTGTGTCTCCTTGTGTCTTCTGTACTGGCAGGTGGATTCTTTATGCTCAGCCATCGGGAAGCCCTTAATTAAATAGAAAACCATTATTTTAAAAAAAATTATGTGGAACTTTGATGCTTTAGGTGTGATAAACTGTGGTTTCTTCCCTGATACCTGTAACTATTTGAAAGCCTATATAATTATTCTTCACAAAAGTTTCTAAAAGCTTACACAGCCCGTTAAGTGGGAGGACAAATAACGGTGATGTGGAATGACAGCAAATTTCATTACCACAGATAAAGCACAGGGGACATCTAGGACCAGTATAGAAGCAGGATACAGTGCTATCTTGCAGATCCTGAAAGTGATTTGAAATTTATAACCTAAAAAACAGATGTACTGCTTCAATCAAAATGGGCCTTCAAAGTACAGAAAGATTGGGTGAATTACAAAGTGTAAAGATCCCGGAAAACAGATTTTTGAAGCCTGAAGCTCAGTAGGATTCTACTTCTCAGACTGATTGTGCAGCCAGGAACATTTAGCAATGCAAAGGGGACTTTCTATTAGGGGGGGAAAAAAACCTGAAAATTTCCAGAATATATGAGAGAAATAATACAAGTACTGGGGTTAGTATTGATCTGTGGTGAAACCATTGGAGAAAAGTATCACCAGCTCAGCAAAAAACTGAGTTGAAGAAAAGAGTACAGGATTTTTTTAAGTTAAGAATTTAAAACAGGAGTCAACAAAGTATGACCCAAAGGTCAAATCTGACCCTCCACCAGCCAGACTTATAAATAAAGTTTTATTGTCACACATCCACACTTGTTCATTTACATAGTATCTGGGCTGCTTTCTACTACAATGACAGAGATGAATACTTGTGACAGAAACTTTATGGCCCACTGAGCGTAAAATATTAACCCTTTCGCACTTTTACAGAAAAATGTTGCCAACCTCTGGTTTAAAACATCAAGCTATGTTTTCTGGAAATTGAGAGTATTGGGAGTATATTTGAAATCAGAGTGAAAGAAGAAAAAAATCTTCATTAGTTCATTCCATAAATATTTAATAAGTACCTACTCTGTGTCTAGCTGCACAAAATTTTTTTTAATTAATCTATTTTCTTTTTGGCTGGGCCGGGTCTTTGCTGCTGCCTGTGGGCTTTCTCTAGTTACTGTGCTCAGGGCTACTCCTTGTTGCAGCGTGAGGGCTTCTCATTGTTGTGGCTTCCCTTGTTGCTGGGCACGGGCTTCAGTAGTTGTAGCACGTGGACTCAGTAATTGTGGCTCACAGGCTCAGTTGCTCAGTGGCATGGGGGATCCAGGGATCAAACCTGTGTGCCCTGCATTGAAAGGCAGATGCCTAACCACTAGACCACCAGGGAAGCCCTAAATTTTTTTTTAAAGAACAGATAAAAGTCCCTGCCCTCAGAGAACTTACCTGAGCTGAGGAGTTTCCTAGTTGATCCTACTTGCAAAAAGTGCACATGTTTTGTAAATGAAATCTTTCAAAGAATAATGAAAAATGAAATGTTTCAGGGCATAAGGATGAGATCAGTGTTTCCTTGGCTTAGTCAGTAGGATGGGATGAGCCTCCTGACAGTGCAATGAAGGAAGAATCATCAGCTGGGCCAAGAAGACCTCAAGGCCCGCTGTAAACAAAGACAGGCTGTTAGGATGCATTATGGTTGAAAGGAAAACATGAACTAATCTGCACATGGTTGCAAAAACAGATTTACAGCATGCAATTGATCTGAACAAAACTCCTAGCCAGGCCTATCACAGCATTGCTAACAAGAGCAGGAAGTTGAACGGCTTTGCAGCAAGACTGGTGAAAAGAGAGCCAGGCATTTCATACACACAAGGTTATACTGAGGTTTGAGACTCCGTGTGTGTGTGCTGAGTTGCTCAGTTGTGTCCAATTCTTTGCAAGCCTTTGGACTGTAGCCCACCAGGCTTCTCTGTTCATGGGATTTTTCAGGCAAGAATACTGAAGTGTATTGCCGTTTCCTTCTCCAGGGGATCTTCCCGACTCAGGGATCAAATCCATATCTCCTGTGTCTCCCGCATTGCAGGTCGGTTCTTTACCTGCTGAGCCAACTTTGGAGGAGGCCTCGGTAGTAAAAGTTCTGAAGTGAGTGAGAAGTAAATGAACTCTGAAAATTTCTCAATACCATCAACTCATGCATCTGAGAAAAAGCTGATGATTTTTTGAAAGCGTTTGCATGCAGAATGAAGGTGCAGCCAATGGGAAGCTGTGCTATTCCGTGAAAATATCTTTGGGCTCTCCAACAATGTAATTTGTGTTCATTTGGGTTTTATATCTTTCAGAGACCATAGAATTTAGGAAACTGTATAAAGTGATTCTTGAAAAATCAAGTGTCTGATAAATTGAGCAGTGTACTGAGATTAACTTCCAACTCTAAATTTATCTTTTGTCTGTAACATATCATGTATTAAGTATTTCAGGAATTCTTTCAAAGGGCTGCAAAATAAAATGATCTATAATCACTTCTTTTTTTTTCTTTCTTCATTGTTTATCATCCAAGTAAAATGATACACATTTCAAAACTATTTAAGATGGGGTAGAAGAGTCATGCCAAAAAATAATCATAGAAACTTTCATAGTTCAAAAATCATTCATTCAAATAAATACCAAAAAGTTCTGAAAGAAAAAAGATTTGGGAATTTAAGTCCCTTTTTTTTTCCAGAAAACAATGTTCCAGTGTTGTTTATTTCCTAAGAACCTGAGTCTCAGTTACTACATTTAAATATACATTTTAAGAATAAGAGGGCTTCACTGGTGGTCCAGTGGTTAAGACTTCAACTGCCAATTCAGGGGACACAGGTTCAATCCCTGATCCGGGAAGATCCCACATGATGCAGGGAAACTAAGCCCGCATGCATCGTCTTACTGAGCCTGTACTCTGGAGCCTGCGAGGGCAGCTATTGAGTCCACATGCAGCAGCTACTGAAGCCCGCACGCCCCGGATCCCACGCTCTGCAACAAGAGAAGTCACTGCAGTGAGAAGCCCACGTGCTGCAACTAAAGAGCAGCCCACGCTCTCGGAAACTAGAGAAAGCCCATACAGACAAAACAAAGACCAAGCACAGTCGAAGATAAGCAAACATTAAAAATAGGAAAGATAAGAGCACAGGGCTTCCCTGGTGGCCCAGTGCTTAAGAATCCAATGCAGGGGGTGCAGGTTTGATCCCTTGTAAGGGGACTCAGATCCCACATGCCGTGGGCTCAACTAGAGGAACCACACGCCACAATGAAAATTCAGTGCAGCCATAAGTACATAATTTTAAAAAGGAACACTGAACACAAAAATCTCTTTTGAGATTTTGTGTACACATGAATATGTACATATATGGTATAAAGAATTAAATGAAACAACGGGCAAAATTTTTCAAGAATATAAATGTACATATGACAGGCATACAGTCCCCCAGCTTTGCTTTCCTAAGAATCATACAAAATTCAATTTCCCTTACAACTGCCTCAATATAACCAACACAGGTTATTCCACGCGGTCTTCACAAGAATGCGACAGGTGTCCTGAACCATGGTATTTTGTTTCACATCCAACTGCTAGAGAAAGCAAGGATGCTTATTCTTCCTTCACAGCATCTTAAATCATTCTATGAAGAGTACTAGCCTTTATTAAGAGTGGACTCCGTGATCAAAATGATGGACCTCGAAGGAAGGAGCCAGTGGTGTTTGGAGAAATTGACCATGAAAGAGGAAAGGCAGATGGTGTTTGATGGAGCCAATCTCACCTATCAGAATTACTCACCCTGCCTGGTAGATTGTCACAGCTGACATCCAAACCTGAAATCTAAGTTTGAAGGCACACTACCCTGATAACAATTGGACACTATTCCTGAGAAAGGATGTTGACACAATAAAAATCATCAGGTTGTTTTTATTAACATATCCTTGCATGCTCAAAGCTAAGGAAACCTCATTTGAAAGCTGTTGCTCTAAGATCTCCTACAAAGCACCTCATTTGTTTTGATGAAATTCCCTTCATATAGAAAAGTGAAAATATAAGTCACTCAGTCATGTCCGACTCTTTGTGACCCCATGGACTGTAGTCCATAGAATTCTCCAGGCCAGAATACTGGAGCGGGTAGCTTCTCCAGGGGATCTTCCCAACTCAGGATCAAACCCAGGTCTCCCGCATTGCAGGTGGATTCTTTACCAGCTGAGCCACAAGGGAAGCCCAAGAATACTGGAATGGGTAGCCTAACCCTTCTGAGCAGATCTTCCCAACCCAGAAATCGAACCAGGGTCTCTAGCACTGCAGGCAGATTCTTTACCAACTGAGCTATAAGGGAAGCCCCTTCTTACAGAAACATGCTGAAAACAAGGGGAAGGAATCTGAGTCCCCCACAAACACCCTCTCAGGTTCCACCTTGGCTGGGATATTACAAAACCCCATTTTATAGTTGATAAAACTGCTGTTCGGAAAAGTGAAGTAACCACACTCCTGGTTTCCTTAGGGAATGGCCTCAGTAGGGACCTTTGTCACTCAATGTGCAGGGATTTGTACAAGGGATTGTTTATTTACACAAAGGCAATCGTCCTCTGGGTAGGCCAGTGTGTGACTGATATGTTTACAGTCCCCGGAGTTCTTGGGAACCCAGGGGGTCACCAGTTCAGAAGGGGCCACTTCCAGCTCCTCTCAAACCCCTGCCTCTCTCCTCCTCCACCTCGGACTCTTTCCTCCTCCTTTGCAGCCATAATGGGCTCCTCTTGGTCTGTGTTCCCTATTCCCAGTAGCTCTTTCTGGTTCCATTCCACAGCCTAGAACCTTCCCTTGACCTCTCCTCAGCCTGGCCGACCACCTGTCCTCCTTCAGACCTCCACGTGGTCCCATTCTTCCAGAAAGTCTTGCCTGCACCCTCTCCACCAACTGTACGGGGAACCCCATCTCTGGGTTCTTGTAGCATCCTGTGCTGCCTCTAGGCATCCTGCCCTGAACAAACGATTGCTTTGATTGTACAAACAAAAGGTGGTCCAGCATGGTGGTTCAAAGCCTGGGCTCTGGAGCCGGTTGGCCTGGGTTTAAATCTTGGCTCTGCCTCTTAGGTATGAGTTCTATGACCCTGAGCAAGTTGCTTAATCTCTTTGTGTCCCCATCGCTCCCTCTGCAAAATAAGGATAACATAATCAGCCTGTTGGGAGAACCCAAGAGTTAACGCATGCAAAGCACGTAAAACAACATCTGACACACAGCAAGTGTTCATTACTGCATCATTATAATAATCTACTGTTTTCTATTCCATCCTTTCACTAGACTGGATTTTGTTTGGTTTTGTTTCTGGTTGTGGCTTGTAGCATGCGAACACTTAGATGTGGCATGTGGGGTCTAGTTCCCTGGCTGGGGATTGAACTTGGGCTCCCTGCATTGGGAGCATGGAGTCTTAAGTCACTGGACTGCCAGAGAAGTCCCTAGACTGAATTCTTGATTGTCAAGATGGTGTCATAATTCTTAGCACCACCTCTGGCACAGAGCAGGTACTCAGTAAATACTTGCAGCAAATGAACGAACGAACAATAGCAGCCACAGCATCTGTTGAACCCTCTGCCCACAGCTGGCCTTCTCTAGTGCCCGCCTTGGTGTCCATGGACTCGGGGCCCCTGGGGCTGTGCTGATTTGCTCAGAGGAGACTTGCTTATGCTTTTCACCGGGCTGAACTATCCTCCCAGCACAGCTGCTCATCCCACTGGAGTTGTGCAACTCCATGCGCTGCAGCTTTGCAATGACTATTCCTCATCTAATGAGGGTGTTGACCTGTTTTCATGGAACTGAAACTTCTCCCACTGGAAGTTCCCAGAGGCCAACACTTAGCCAACAGCCTCACTGGCTGCTCTCTGAGAAGCTAACCCTCTTCTCACCATTGCCTGAGCTGTGCCTCAAGGCCTGGAGCTGGTACCCCTGTCTTCCACCTGCTATGAGCCAGTTCTGCCTTCATCTCAACACTCAAAGGCCACCCCCTGCAGAGCTTTTGTAGACTACTCCCCAATGGAAACCACTCCTCACCACTCTGAACTCAGTCCTCTGTCTGCCTCGTGTTTCTTCACCTCCTGGAGTCTCAGTTTCATTATCTGTGAAAGAGATAACAATGCCTGCTTCAAAGGGAGGTTATAAAGATCAAGTGACTCAAGCAAATGTTTCATATCGAAAGTGTTTCCTTATTTATACTTTGGAAGTTTCCCGAAGCCAGGAACCCTCTGTTTCATTACTAATATGTCCCTTATTCTTAGCACCTGACTCATCTTAGGCATTCAACAAATGTTTGGTCAGTGGATTGGTTAAATCAAAAACCAGCCCAAAAAAAAACATCAATTATGACAAAGTAGCAAGATCCCTCAGTTGTCTTACAACAGAAAAGAATTGTCTCTTGTGATTTTCATTTTTTTTCTTCCTCTTTTTCCTTCTTTCTCTCTTCTTTTCTTTATTTCTTTATATTATGGTTTTCAAATTAAAAACAGCCAAACCAAACCAACTATCCTTTTCCTGGGAGGTGAATTCACAGGTGTATGATGTGCTCAAAATATCATGAACTAGCCAGGGAACTGGACTTGGGAGTAAAGACACACACGTACATACTCACACCTTGGGAATACTTTTCAGAAAGGGGTGGGTGCTCGCAATGTGCCCCCACACACAGTGTGAGCCTTGGCTACAACCACTCAACTCATCCAGCCTCTTACTCCATCCTGGGTCCCTCCCTCCCTGACATCACATGACCACCTGTACCCCAGTGTCGCCAAACTGAGTAATTAACACCTGCTCTTTTTGACAAACAAAATTTCCTCTCCCTGCAGGACCCTCCAGACACCAAAGGGAAAAGCCTAGAGAATTTCATGTTAGCAGACGGGAAGCTTCATTTCTTATAAGCCCCAGGCACCTGGAAACAGGAGAACATGCCTAATTTTGAGACTGTCCTGCTGTCTCACTGATATCCAGAGAGGCCTGTCACTTTCACTGGGTTCAGGTCCCCGCCCTTCTTTCCCTTGCCTGTGCCCTGAGCCCTGGAGGGAAAGCCCAGATTGCTCATAAGGTGGTGCCTCCAGAAATTGCCCCATCATCCTTATCAGGCCTACTTCGCTGCCCGACCCAGACCTGTCCTTGTACAATCACCCGAGAGGCTCAGCCAGATGGTTGCAACGTGTGCAGGGGAAGCAAACTCACTTACCTGAGAGCTGATGGTGAGCCAGATTGAGCCACCCATGGAAAGACAAAGCAGGTCAGTTTGGCAGCCCCAGTCCACAGGAACAATCCCTGGCCAGTTCCACACAGGGACCTCAGCCTCTATTTCCCTTCCCCTCCACTTCTGACTCTCATCCCGCAACACTGGCTACAGCCGGCTGGTTGCTCAGACCACAGGGATTGGCAGGTGAGTACACACAGCACCGTTCAAGATGCCAGTGACCATAGAGGTGCCTCTAAGAGTGAACAGCATTGTCTGCATCAGCAGTTTTCCCCACAAGGTCAACCTCTGTGCCTTCAGGAGCTCAGGGACAGTCACAGGAACGATGCAGCAGTGGTCCCCAGTGCCATCTCTGGGGTGTTCCTCCAGGCTTCTGACGTCGTTCTGCCAAATTTGAAGTGAAGGTGGTGAAAACCAAATCACGAGTGCCTCCAACTCAATGTGACTGATGGATGCATCCTGCTTTCAGAGTTGATAGAAAGGTAGAAGAATGTGCACTTAAACTGCTAAAGCATGAAACAATAATAGCAGTGAACAAGTCCTGAACAGCTGGGATAGCCCAGGAACAGTGCTAAGGATGCACCTTACATGCGTTATCTTATTCCATTTTCCCTCTGAGGTGGGTAAAAATATGAGCTAAATTTTTATAATGCTTGCTATGTTCTGGACACGTAATCCTCCCAGAAGTCCCATAATGTAAGTATTGGGTTGACTAAAAACTGTTCAAGTATTTCCATAAGATGTTAGAGAAAAACCTGGAAAAAACTTTTAGCCAACCCAATATTTATCTCTATTTTGAAGATGAAGATGATGAGAATAGTTGCTTGCATAAGATTACACTGCTTCTAAGTGATAAAACTGGGCTTTGAATTCCAAAGTCCAGTTCTAGTTCATTTAATCACTCCACTGTATGTGGAGCTATTCATGTACCTATTGTACAGATAACGAAACACAGGCTTAGAAGAGATAAATCTTTGCCCAAGGGAGAAGAGCAAGGGCCAAGATTCAAATCCGCAGCCTCCGACTTTAAGCCCATGCTATTCATCATTTTGTTACTCTGTGTCAGAGAGACAAAAGGGCAAAAGTCAAAACCATGCATTTAGATTTCATCTTGTCTTTCAAAGGTGCAGGTAGAACGATGTCTTGGAGTGATCTGAAGAAGTTCTCATCCACCTGTTTGTTCATTCACTGAGTAACAAGTAGCACTACTTTCAAAATGTCATTACATGCATAATGGGCAAGGTCCTATGCTAGGCGCTCCAAGGAGCTCACAATGCAGCAGTAATAACAGATGTTCCACGAGTGATGATAAGTGTGACCGCAAGAGGGGAGGTGCCATTGACAACTGGAACTGTCTGCAACCTCTTCTGCCACTGAGAAGGACGGTGCTGAAGCAGAGGTTCACAAAGTGGAGGAAAGCGCTTTAAACTCTTCAATGGCGACTTTTTTCCTCCCAACCCCGTTCTCTCACTGAGTCCGCAAGTTAGATTAAGTGTTCTTCTGACATCCTAGTTGTCTCTTCTAGTCCATTCTTTTTTCTTCTTCCTGAAGCTACTGCACACTCCATACAACTTCCCAGGTCTATCTCACTCCAAAACCTGAGGGCTGATAGCCAACATGAGCAAACATTCTGTGTCCTTATAAATTAAATCGTGTTGCTTCCCTGGTGGCTCAGACAGTAAAGAATCTGCCTGCAATACAGGAGATCCAGGTTCAATCTTTGGGTTGGGAAGAGTCCCTAAAGGGGAGGATGGCTACCCACTTCAGTATTCTTGCCTGGGCAATCCCATGGATAGAGGCGCTTGAAGGGCTGCAGTCCAGGTGGTCACAAAGAATCAGACACAACTGAGTGAGTAACACACATAATGATTACTGGATCTATTTTTACTGTACTACCATGAAGCACAGGAATTTCAGCATTCAGATATTTCTCGGTGCATACTCAGTGCCAGGCACTGGCTGGACTAGTCACTTTCACATACTGTGACATTTAATCCTCAAGACCCTAATGCTGGGAGGGATTGGGGGCAGGAGGAGAAAGGGACGACCGAGATGAGATGGCTGGATGGCATCACGGACTCAATGGACGTGAGTCTGAGTGAACTTCAGGAGTTGGTGATGGACAGGGAGGCCTGGCGTGCTGCGATTCATGGGGTCCCAAAGAGTCGGACATGACTGAGCAACTGAACTGAACTGAATTGATAACCCTACAAGTCTTCCCTGGTAGTTCAGTGGTCAAGAATACACTTGCAATGCAGGAGACTTGGAGGAGACACAGGTTCAATCCTTGCATCAGGAAGATGTCGTGTAGACATGGAAGCAACCTAGATGTCCATCAGCAGACAAATGGATAAGAAAGCTGTGGTACATATACACAATGGAGTATTACTCACCCATTAAAAAGAATACATTTCAATCAGTTCTAATGAGGTGGATGAAACCGGAGCCTATTATACAGAGTGAAGTAAGCCAGAAAGAAAAACACCAATACAGTATACTAACACATATGTATGGAATTTAGAAAGATGGTAACGATAACCCTGTATGCAAGACAGCAAAAGAGACACAGAGGTATAGAACAGTCTTTTGGACTCGGAGAGGGCAAGGGTGGGATGATTTGGGAGAATGGCATTGAAACATGTATAACATCATATGTGAAACAAATCCAGGTTCAATCCCTGATACAGGATGCTCAGGGCTGGTGCACTGGGATGACCCAGAGGGATGGTATGGGGAGGGAGGTGGGAGGGAGGTTCAGGATGGGGAACAGTGTACACCCATGACAGATTCATGTTGATATATGGCAAAACCAATACAATATTGTAAAGTAATTGGCCTCCAATTAAAATAAATAAATTTATATTTAAAAATAAATAAATAAAAAACAGTAAATAAAACTGACCAAAAAAAAGGCAGATGCCCTGGAAAACGAAATGGTAACCCACTCCAGTATTTTTGCCTGGACAAATGGCAACCCACTCCAGGATTCTTGTCTGGAAAATCCCATGGACGAAGGAGCCCGGTAGGCTACAGTCCATGGGGTCGCAAAGAGTCAGACATGACTGAGCAACTTACTTCACTTCACTTCACTTCCCATGGACAGAGGAGCCTGGCAGGCTACAGTCCATGAGGTTGCAAGAGTAGGACATGACTTTGTGACCGAACGACAACAAATAACCCTGCAAGATACAGACACAGAGGATCCCAGAGGTGAATTCTAGAGAAGAAATGGCCCCCAGAGGGAATGAATGGCCGAGAGAAGCTTTTGACCAGTCTCCAGACTCCCAGTCCTGTGTGTTCAGTAAGCACATTTTGAAGACCTATCCATGAATATTTATACCTTGGATGTAAGATAAATATCAGCCGCAGTATCTCCCTTTGACCTCACAGCACTGATGCTGGGAAATTCTTCCAGACATCTACTCTAAATTCCTTCTGCCACAACTCAGTCCCATTCCCTACCTCGCCCCATCTTCAGATAAGTACAAAACAAACACTTGCCTATGAGATCAACGCCAAGCTCCTCCTCTTGTTGTGGCTCCTGTCTTCTGTTGCCACACACGTCTGAGATAAGCTTCATGGAACAGGCATCGTATCTCCCCAGGAATTGCCCCCACCCTTTCAGTCACTTCTCAGCACCTGCCCAGTCGGAGAAGACCAAACACTTTAGGGGCATCTTCTCTGTGGGGAAGGGAGGAAAGACAGAAGCTGAAAGCTGGTGGCTTCTCCCAGTTCATCACTCCTTAGGTGACACTTTGTATGAAGATTGTTGCCTGTCCTGAGAGGCTCCTCACATTAGAAACACTACTGGATGATCTGAGTACATGCCCTTGACCTCCACATTCCTGGAGGCTCCCACTAGAAAGATGCCATGGGGGACTCTTCTTCACCGGCTTATCAAAGAAGACAAAGACAGCCTCTCTGTGGAACTCAGAGATAACAGGGCCCCTGGAACAGACCCAATAAATGGTTAATGCAGAAATAGTTGAAACGAATGAATGTGAGAATGAGTGAATGAGTAAATTAATTAGATATTATTAACTGGATCACTGGGCTTCCCTGATGGCTCAGTGGGTAAAGAATCTGCCTGCAATGAAGAGACACAGGAGATGCTGGTTCAGTCCTTGGGTCTGGAAGATTCCCCAGAGGAGGAAATGGCAATCCACTCCAGTATTCTTGCCTGAAAAGTCCAATGGACAGGGTCCATGAACAAGAGTTGTATAAGACTGAGTGACTAAAGAGACCAAAAAAAAAAAAAAAAAAACTGGAACAGTGAAGGGAGGAAAAAAGTACAAGAATGAACCTAGGTGAATAAAGGAATAAACTTCTAAGTGCTTGAATGAATAAATGAGAGGAAAGTAACAAAACTGATTAAATGAGTACATGATTGAGCCTGTGGAAAAAATGAATGCATAAATGTGTGAGTCAATTGAATGGATATATGAATGATAGATGGATGGATTGATGGATGAATGGACTGATGCATCAGTGAGTAAATGTTGAATAAATTCATAGCTTCTTAGAGGAAAATTAAGGAGTTAAATTACGATCTCAATGAGACCAATAATCATGGCTGTTTTCATCCTCTATCCTGAATCTCTTACACTGTTCTACACATAGTAAGAATTCTTACTAGTGTTTGTGAAATGAATAAGCAGATGAATAGTTAGATAGCCTCCTGCTTGCAATACATGATACTAAAATCTGCACTTAATGGAAACCTTTAAATATCAAAGTTCTTCATGTGAAAAGAACTTTGAATCTTGAGTTGGCTGAGTCTGGCCTTACGTTCAACTCTGCCACTTTGCTAAGTGTCAAAGACACTTAGAAAGACACATGTATCCCATTGTTCATTGCAGCACTATTTACAATAGCTAGAACATGGATGCAACCTAGATGTCCATCAACAGATGAATGGATAAAGAAGTCGTGGTACATATACTCAATGCAATATTACTCAGCCATAAAAAGGAACACATTTGAGTCAGTTCTAATAATGTAGATGAACCTAGAACCTATTATACAGAGTGAAGTAAGTCAGAAAGATATATATCATGTTCTAACTCATATATACAGAATCTAGAAAAATGGTACTGAAGAATTTATTTGGAGAAACATGGAGAAAACAGACATAGAGAATAGACTTATGGACATGGGGAGAGGGGAGAGAGGGTGAGATGTATGGAAAGAGTAACATGGAAACTTATATTACCATATGTAAAATAGAAGCCCAATGGCAATTTGCTGAACGGCTCAGGAAACTCAAACAGGGGCTCTGTATCATCCCAAGGGGTGGGATGGGGAGGGAGATGGGAGGGAGGTTCAAAAAGGAGGGGATATATGTATACCTATGGCTGATTCATGTTGAGGTTTGACAGAAAACAACAAAATTCTGTAAAGCAATTATCTTTCAGTAAAAAAAATTAATTAATTTTTTAAAAGACATTTGGGATTTCCATCTCGTCTTCTATAACATGAAGACAATCAGACCTACTTCATAGTGCTCTGTGCTATGCTAAGTCACTTCAGTCGTGTCCAATTCCTTGCAACCCTATGGACTGTAGCACACCACGCTCCTCTGCCCGTGGGAGTCTCCAGACAAGAATACCAGAGTGGGTTGCCATGCCCTCCTCCAGGGGAACTTTCTGAGTCAAGGATTGAACCTACATCTCTCTTGCATCTCCTACATCAGCAAGCAGGCTCTTTCCCACAAGTACTACCTGGGAAGCCCTCATAGTGCACTGGAGATTAAAACCTATGTGTAGAAGCACCCAGAAAGCATCCAGCTTAGTAAATAAAAACTTCCTTCCTCTCTCTCCCAAGAACATCTTCTTTCCCTATCCATTCAAAGCCCAACAACCTCAGCGTCCTTTGAGGCCCTGCCCTCTGTGAGCTCACAGTCTTCCAGGGGCCGAATCCAAGTAGAAGGAGCTCTGCTAGCAAGCAGAGGGTGAAAGAGGCTAAACTATGCGAAACTGGAACAATCCAGCTGCTTATGACCTGAAAAGCCAGCAACTTCACATGTTTCAACTACAGTAGCTGGGAATAAAAGGAAATAAGAAGGAAAGAGCCAAGGATTCATCCTAGAGGACAAAGAAACCCTATGGAATTCGGATGTGTTCTCTATGAGGTGAGGAATGGTGGGCCACTGCATCCACCCAGAGTCACTAAAAAGAGGGCAACAAAACTGGGTTGGGGGTCTAACAGAACAGTCTTTGAATCCCCCCACTATACTTGGGCAAATGATCTTGAACCCATTCCATCAATAAACTCAATGTGTGTGTAAATCAATAAACTTATGTTTTATTGATTAATAAATCAATAAACTTATGTGTGTAAATGCATCAGGAGTATGAGCCCTGCCTGGCCAGAGTAAGAATACTCATGGAATTTCTCACATGAGCCCACCTGGTATCTGGTCAACCAGCTCAGAATAGTACCATTTCTCTTCCCTTCCCTAAGGGGTGACCCCAGCACTTCCCCACCTCCCAGCTAGCAGCCCCGCTCATGCTGTGCTTGTTGACACCACATTCGGGCCTGTGTGATGTTGTCACCCCACGTTACACCACCACACCTCACCAGTGACATAACCCTCCTCCGTGTCCCTCCCCGCCCTCCCCAGCTGGCGTAACCCAGGCTCTGCTCACACATCCTCACTGAAATTCAAAACCAGGTGCTGTGTGTGCGTGTGTGTGTGTGTGTGTGTGTGTGTGTGTGTGCTGGTTCGTTGGAGGACAAAATCAAGTCTGGCCCCTTTTTCTCTTTACTTTCTCTCTCTCCTCCTGGCTTCTGAGAATGGAAGAGCTGGGAGGGGGCACTCACGGCAGAGAATGCCAGGTCCAACCCACCTAGCACATCCCGTTCAGTTCCCAAGGCTGGATGGCAGGAGCCACAAGTGCAGCAACATGGTGGTGTGAGGAAACAGGCCTGCTTGTTGAAACCCATTTCTCAGTGATGAGAAGCAAAGAGGGCTGGTCAAGGAGAGAGGAGGGGCGGGCACCAGCCTGAGCTCTCAGGAATGTCTCCACTCCCTCACCCATCCAAAGACATTTCTGAGTACTGACTATGTGCTGCGGACCTAGCTAGAGATGCTGAGTCAGGCCACATCACAGGTTCCAGCCTCATGGAGCTGTCCATTCGCGTGGACGGCACAGACAATGGCGAATAAACTCGCAACAAGACAAAGCAAGAGAGCGTCAGGCTGTGAAAAATGCTTTGAGGTAAACAGATAGGCTGGTGTGCTAGGAACTGAGCGGGGGAGAAGGTACTGAGCTAGTGGGGTGATTAGTGGAAGCTTCTCTGAGGAGGTGACAATGAGCAGAGATCAGAAAGATAAGAAGGGGCCAGCCACGCAAGGAATTGGGGTGGAACGTTCCAGAAGAGCGAGCGGAACATGCAGAGGCCATGTGACAGGAGAAAGGTTGACTTGCTCAAAGCCAGGAAGGGACAGTGTGGCCGGAGCTTGCAGCATGGGAAGGAGGGCAGGCCTGAGAAACTTCCAGACACCAGGCCACAAAGGTAGGACATCCAGGCTAGAGTAGAGTTTAGGAGTTCATTCCAAGGGAGATTTTCAACACCCTGGAGGACTCTTCCCTTCCTGATCCCACATGCCTGCAAGACAAGGTGACCAACAGGACTCCCACTCATAGGCATTTGAGCAGATTAATGCCCTCTGCTCTATTGATGGAGGAGACAACCCTGAGATGGGAAGGGATGTGTCTGAGATCACCCCGAGGGGCTATGACAGAGCAGAAACTGGAACGTGGGCCACTGGAAATGAAAGTGGAGCTCACATGCTTAGCAGTTACCATGTGCGATGTCCATTTAGTCTTCTCACCAAGGGCCCACCAGACTCAGAACCCAGGGTCCTCTGATGCCAAAGCCCACACCCTTTCCAACTGGGCTGTTTGAACCTAAGTGTCCATCAACAGAGGAATGGATAAAGAAGACGTGGTACATATATGCAATGGAATAGTGCTCAGTCGTAAAAAGGGATGAAATTTGTTCATCTGTAGAGATGTAGGTGGACCTAGAGACTATCATACAGAATGAAGTAAGTCAGAAAGAGAAAAACAGATATCCTGTATTAACTTGTAGATGTGAAATCTAGAAAAATGGTGTGGATGATCTTATCTGCAAAGCAGAAATAGAGACAAATATATGAACAACAAGAGGGGAAAGGGGGGTGAGAGGAGTTGGGAGATTGGGATTGATATATATATACACTATTGATACTGTATATAAAATAGATAAGGGCTTCCCAGGTGGCACTGGTGGTGAAGAACCCACCTGCCAGTATAGGAGGCACATGTAAGAGACTCAGGTTCTATTCCTGGGTTGTTAAGATCCCCTGGAGAAGGGCATGGCAACTCACTCCAGTATTCTTGCCTGGAAATTCCATGGACAGAAGAGCCTGGCAGACTACAGTCCATAAGGTCGCAAAGAGTCAAACACAACTGAAGCGACTTTGCACTGCAGCACATAAAATAGGTAACTAGTGAGAACTTACTGCACAGCGCAGGGAACTCTCCTCAGTGCTCTGTGTGATCTAAACGGGAAAGAATTCCAAAAATAAGGGGATATATATTATGTATACGTATGGCTGATTAACTTTGCTGTACAGCCAAAACTAACACAACACTAAAAGCAGCTACACTCCAATAAAAATTAATTTTTAAAATGCTTAATAAATAAATAAATGTTTTAAAATGCATGCCAGTATTCCCAGGTACTTCCTAAAAACTGCTGGAACTTTCTTTGGGAAACACTTCAGAGCCCAGGCAAATGAATGAAACAAACGAGGTGACAACTGACAAGTGAGTCAGTTGCCCTCAAGGATCAGTCCATTGAGAAACACATGAACACAGTTTTTAAAGAAGATCAGAAAAGCCACTTACAAGTAGTTATCACTATACATACACATCCCATCATCAAACATGCCTCTCTGAACGTCCACTGAAACTGACCGGGGGCGGAAAGTTTTTCTTTATAAATGACCCACTAGGTCCTGCTCCCCCTAGCACCACAGAGCTCAGACTTCCACTGCACAGACTAACTGGGAGAGTTTATTAAAACACAGGCTGTTGCATCTTACACCCAAAGCTTCTGAGTCAACAGGTCCAGGGTGGGGCCGGAGAGCTTGCTTTTCTAACAAGTTCCCAGGTGATGCTGCTGGTTTGGGGACCACACTTTAAGAACCACTGCTAAGGGCATGCTATAATCTCTGTCCAGATCACTCTTTTTTTAAAAAAAAAATAATAATTTTATTTATTTATTTATTCTTGGCTGTGCTGGGTCTTTGTTGAGCTTTCTCTAGTTGCGGTGAGCGGAGGCTATTCTTTGCATTGCCCAGGCTTCTTCTTGCGGTGGCTTCTCTTGTTTTGAAGCATGGACTCTAGGTGTGCAGACTTCAGTAACTGCAGTTTCTGGGCTTTAGAGCACAGGCTTAATTTTTGTGGCATATGGCAACATGTTGAACCTTGGTCCCCTGAATTGGCAGGCAGATTCTTATCCACCATACTCCCGCAAAGTCCCAGATAACACTTTAGGACTGAGGCCTTCGCTAGCCCAGAAATTTGGCCCTCCACAGAAATTGTTCTTAATTCAAGGGTACTGCCTCACCCAGAGTTATCACCCCATCCTGTGAGCGGCCTCCTACAGGTCAATGGAGAAGCTCCAGGGCCTCTGTTTGGAACAGCTCTGCAGGGCCAGCTCAGCTTCAGGGCTCTGCAAGGGGTTAGCTGAGGCCTCCATAGCAACCAAATCAGAATTCAAAGTCTCCCTCCGACTTCCTGTGTGCTTCAGCCCTGCGGGTGTTGTTCCCCAAACCACTCCCCGTGAAACACCCTGAATTCAAGTTTCTGTCCCAGAATCAATTTCTAGGGAGTTGGTCCCAGAAGTGTGTGCTCGAAGGAAGCAGATTGCAGTGGATCTTGAAGCTGATTCACCCCTTCTCCGACTGGCTGACAGCAGATGCTCTGGCACTGGGGGTGGGTTGAGGATAAATAGAGTAAGCACAGCCCTTGGGATGATAGAACAGTGGAAACATGAAGCCTTTCACCGGCAACAAGCTGGAATCAGTGACCTGCAAATGGGAATGACCAGGGGGGTGCAACATCTCAGGCTTTGGAGAGGTTTGTGCAGGCGTGCATGCTCAGTCACTTCAGTCGTGTCCAACTCTGTGCAACCCCAAGGATGGTAGCCTTCCGGGCTTCTCTGTCCATGGTATCTCCAGGCAAGAATGCTAGAGTGGGTTACCTTGCCTTCCTCCAGAGGATCTTCCCAACCCGGGGATAGAACGCATGTCTCTTACATCTCCTGCATTGACAGTTAGGTTCTTTACTACTAGTGCCACCTGGGAAGCCCTTGGAGAGGTTTAGATGAGGTACTAATCATAATGACAATAAAACTGGGTGGCTCTCCAAAGTGTCAAGGTCAGAGGGCCACTTTGGGAATGTCTAAAGAGCCCATGTCTTCATTATAAGGGCAACAGGGCACCAGAAAATTCTGAACCCTGGCAATTCTGTTATTCCAAGGTCAGAACTTTAGCTAGAAAGAAGTGGGGCCCCAACACGTGGAATAGGGACGTGAGCATGGACACACTCAGGAACATTGAGGCCCCAGATCCTCCAGAACTCTCTAAGCCTGCAGAAGGGGGCCAGGACTCCTACCAAATATAAGTCCTCCTGCCTGGCTTTAAAATGATGTAGGAAATTATCTCCCCTTCTCTGTGCTGCAAAAAATCATATGCCCCCAACCCTCCTCAGTTAGACCCCCACCTCACCTTCTGACTGCCAAACCCATGTTTAAGGTGAAGTTATAACCTTATTCAGTCAGAAAACACTGGGTTTGCTAGGCTTCCAAGATAGGAATGGGAATGACAGGATCCTGGCATAATAGATACCAGATGGCACTTAAGCCATCAGAAGCAAGATGAATGCAAATATCATAAGGAGCTGCAGAGTCACTGGCTGCCAGGGCCTGACCCACCCACCACCAGCCGCGGAGATGGTTAACAGAACACAGCATCCCTGAAGACAAGTTAGATGAGCAATTGCTCAATCCACACAATTGGGGGGAAAAAAAAATCAAGAATCGGGATCTCTTGCCAAGTTCCCAGACCTGAGCCCATTTTCAGACGTGAAATCCATTGACTGAAGGAAAAATCAACACCCCAGGAAGAAGGACTCAGCACTACCCTATCAAAGTGACCTCCAGGGTTTCATTCTGGAAGGGAAAAATACCCAGGATTTTGAGTACTGTTGCACTTAAGGTCTGAGTTGATACAAAACATTCCCTTGCTGGTGTTAGAATGAGAATGTCCAGGGGACCCAGTAAGAAACGGAGTCCAGGCTCAGACCTGTCCCTCAATTGTCGTTTCCTCAGTCAGTCCCTCAATATACAACCAGAATAGCTGTATAGTTGCATATCGAGTTTCTGCCTTGATAGTTGGCAGAACTTTCGTATATTTCCTTGGCCTGTGAAGTCGGAGCTATCAAAGTGTGGAAGGACAGGTAGAAACTTCTGAAACAGCCTCCACCCATCTCTCCCCCACAGAAGATAAGATAGTAAATCAAAATCAGTATTTCATCAGAGAGAGATAAGTGCCACTCTTACAGATCTAAAGGTTATGGAGATAGTGGCTTCCCTGGTGGCTCAGACAGTTAAGAATCTGCCTGCAATGCAGAAGACCTGGGTTTGATTCCTGGGTTGGGAAGATCCCCGGGAGAAGAGAATGGCAACCCACTCCAGTATTCTTGCCTGGAGAATTCTATGGACAGAGGAGCTTAGTGGACTACAGTCCATAGGGTTGCAAAGAGTCAGAAACAACTGAGTGTCTCACACACACACACAAACACAGTTCCCAACATAGCTCCATTTAATTTGCTAGTCTGGCCACTAAACATGCCCTAGAAGGATCTAGAGGTTGATATGGATGTTGACCAAGCAGCCGTTCTGATTGTAACTGCTGTGTTGTAGGTAGTATCTCTGCTGAACAGGGAAACAGCCTAGGATGGGCTGTGACCACTGGGCTGAGCTGATGAAGGTATCTTTTCACATCTCTCCCAGGAAGGACTGGGAGCCGCTCATACTCGTGTGGAATGGCAGCCCTCTGCATGCACCATCTTCCCCTAGGACTGCACTGACTCATCCACACTTGGCTGTAGCGTGGACTTTGGATCATCTGGACGTTCCACAGAGTGGCACGTTGGCTGACCACATTAATGACTTCACATTAATCAGTAAGTGATCAGCGGCAAATACCTTGGAGTTTTGATAAGACACAGACCCTCCAGAGGATGGGAGATAAAGCCCACAGAGGAGGCAGAGTCCTGCCACGTCAGTTTTAATGAGTTGTGAGAAAGGCCAGAATGTTCCTTCCAAAAGGAAGAGCAAATGATTGTACCCGACTCCCTACACTATTGAAAAAAAAAAAAAGCACGACACCTGGAGAGGCTCTTTAGGTTCTGGAGTGAGCAGATTCAACTAATCAATCATTAGGATTTAGCATTTCCTAGTGAATGATTTTTCTATTTTGTAAGCCATTGGGTAAATGAGTTTTATTTTTCAGAATTGTTTTTTGACAAATAATGAAGCATGCGCTGAATTTTTTTTTCTTTATTGCTAGAGAGATAACACTTTAATGACTTCATTCTTTTTTCCTGACAAACACCAGAATGAGAGAGGTGGCAGAAACCATACGCTCGTATTCATGTCTGGCCACAAAACGAAAATATTGTACAGTCTGTAAACAGATCTGTTGTAATATGACATTCTGTAGGAGACAGCCATCCATTTCAAATGTAAAATTCAGAAAGTGCATTCTGCTTTATAAACACCTTTTACTCTTAACATGTTCGGGAAAATGGATATGGAATTGGTGCAGTTCTGTGACTCCTTTTTGTGTCAGATAACATCTTGATGAAAAGACAACATACTCGTTTCCCTGTCTCAAAGAGAAGTATTTTCTTTTACATTGCTTTTCCTTTGGAAAATTTTTCAGTGGTACATTTTATTTCCCTGAGAGTTGTATTTTGCACAAGGAAAATGTTATAGCTATGGCTACAATTGGTTAACATATCTGTACTACATTTATCATTATTTTCAGTGGATCTTATTTAGTTATATTTTTAATGAGAATAATGCTCCAAACCAATTTCCATGTGACATAGAAGACTGCCAACTTTGAGAAGAGCCTGGAACAGAGAAGTACCATGAAGCAGATTATGGTTAGGGTACAAAGAGTTACAGTACTTGAGCGTTAGGCCCTGGCAGACCCTATAACATATAAACTAGGCGTGCTAAGCTGCTTCAGTCATGTGCAACTCTTTGCACCCCATGGACTGCAACCTGCCAGGCTCCTCTGTCCATGGGATTTTCCAGGCAAGAATACTAGAGTGGGTTGCCATGTCCTTCTCCAGGGGATCTTCCTGACCCAGGAATTGAATTCACATCTCCTAGGTCTCCTGACACTGGCAGGCGAGTTCGTTACCACTAGTGCTACCTGGGCAGAGCGTATGGTATTAAGGCAAATCTAAAGGGGAAAAGATGCTGCGTGGAGTCTATGGCAAACCTTAGTGGGAGAATCACACCGTATATCCCTGAAGTAGATCTGCCCTTGATGAAGGAGATGGGAATCCCTGAGGTGCCACGGAACCCATCTGGGGAACCACTGAGTAGGATGTTCTCACAGTTCCCTCCAGCTCAGATGTTCTACGGATCCTTCTTCCTGTGCACTTGTTCAAGTCTAGGCAACATGGTCTTATTTATTTGGGGCCAGTTCTTCCTGTGACTTGCCCATGTGCCCTGCCAACAGCAGCCCAGGAAAAAGCTCCCCACAGCTCTCATCTTGAAGTTCTGGCTCCAAATGGGCTGAGCGTGCCAATGAGGGGCATTGACAACATATTTCTAGTCCGACTAAGAACTGTGGATCTTTTCCATGACTCTGCCCCCTGTTTTGGCTGCAGGAGCCTAACTCGCATTGGTTTGGAAAGCCCAGTCTTGTTCCTTCTTGCATGAGGCTGTGGTTTGTGTGTGACTAGCAGACTGCAGCATAATTGCCTTGCCCTGAACCTTGCTTCCTCTAGAGGTGTAGGGAGACCTTGTGTGAAGACACCTTTATTAACAACAGCAGCCTGTGCCCCTTCATTTGCCAGCAGAACCCAGCTCTAGGAAAGGGACCGGTCTGGGTCCATCTGGCTTCCCTTCCCCTCTCTGGACCTCACCTTCCTCATCTATAAAATTAAGGGGCTGGATTAGGTGACATCTAAAGAGACTCTGCCTGCTTTGATGTTCTGTGTCCCACAACCTGAAAAGCAGAGTAAGAACTGTCCTCTCTTCTCCTCCCTCATCCTGTGGCTCCTGTTACAACCACCTGCCCTGCATCCAATTTTGGAAACACGTCAATGTGTTTGTGCTTCAAGAGTGGAAATAAATGAATCAACATATCCTAAAATAATGAGAGGTCCGGCTGATGGAACAACCTCCCAGCTGGGGCAGGTGTGGGCATTAAAATAATACCACCTCCTGGATGTAAGGATTAAATGGATATAAACCCTGCAGCGTCACACCAGGACACAGTGAGAGCATTCAGTAAATGGCAGGTGTCACCACAGCGTCACGTGAAGACCTGAGAGTCTCTGCCAGAGGGATGAGGCTCCTCAGCCTAACCCTCTGGCCCCCGAGTCCTCCCTCCCACATGCTTGCAGTGACGGAGGACTCACGACCTTACAGAGCAGCCGGGGCATCTGGGTCAGCTGTCGAGCCACATGCTTTAGAAGCAACATCTACGAATCGGCACTAATGCTGCCCCGGAGGAGCTTCAGTTCCAGAGATGAGTCACAAATCCAATTATTACACAGAGGTGTGATGTCCTACGCAGAGCGAAGATACCAGGCCTGGAGTTTCAGATATGAGCTGCTTTTTCCCAAGTGGGAAGGTCAGGGTGGCTCCTGAGGACAGTGGCCATGTTTATCTTGCTCTGCAAGCGAGTCCCAGACCCCAGTACAGCTCTTGGCATATAAAGAGTGCCCTATACATATTTATTTATTAGGTCATTGAGTGCATCAAAATGAAGATGACTTGGGAAAAATCCAGATATGCGGGGATGAGTGAAGAGAGACATTCTAGGCAATAGAATTCCAAGAAGAGTCACTTCCAGGGAGATCTAGGGTGGTGTTTCATTTAGTCACACCCAAACTCACACTGGGCTTCCCAGGTGGCTCAATGGGAAAGAATCGCCTGCCAATTCAGGAGGTGCAGGAGGCTCAGGTTCAATCCTGAGGAAAGTTACCCTGGAATAGGAAATGGCAACCCACCCAAGTAGTCTTGTTTGGAAATTCCCTGGACAGAGGAGCCTGGTGTGCTACAGTCCATGGGGTCACAAAGAGTCAGACATGCCTGAGCGTCTGAGCATGTACAAACTCACCCCAGGGAAGCCAGAATCAACCACCTTACCACTTTCTTATATTCAAAGTCCTGTCCTGACCCAGAAAGTCTGAAGAAGGAACGTAGGACTCTGGATGTGGGGGTCTGGTTTCCAGTCCTTAGATCTCTCAGTCCATTCCTGGTGACCTGGGGCAAGTCACTTCCCCTGTTTCTCAAAGGAAGAATCTCAGACAAGATAATCTCTAAAATCATTTCCCAGTCCATAAACTCCTTTTTTATATAAGCCCTTTTTATTCTCCTCTCTCCCCTCCAGCTACCTGGGGCAGCGTGTTCTGTGCTGCCATTGTCATTTTTCTGGAATTTTAGTCCATCAACCTGGGCCACAAAGAGCTGGCGAGGTGTTCTGGTTACTACTGCTGTGAAATAAATTACCCCAACACTCAGTGGTGTAAAAGAACTGACATTTTATTTTGTGGACCGAGGTAAAATTCTGTGTTTTCATGGACTGAGAATCTGACAGGGACTTGACCAGGCAGCTCTTGCCTGGGGTCCCTCATGAGATTGGAGTCAACAATGGCTAGGGCTGCGTTCATCAGAAGGCTCGGTGGGGTTGGACCTCCCAGGTAGCTCAGTCACATCCAGTCTCAGTCCAAGAGAGCTGATAACTGAGGCTGGTTGTTGTCCAGATGCTCAGATGTGCCTTTCCACCATCGTGGTCTCAGGCTTTTTACATGCCCAAACTGGCTTCCTGCAGAGCAAGTGACCCAAGAGAACCAGGCAGAAGCTCCATGGGCTTTTAGGACCTGGCTTTGAAAATCATGTGGCAAAACCTCTACTGCTTACAAGTGAGTCACTAAACCAACTCAGATTTAAGCTATGGCACAGAGAGAAACATCAACCTCACCTCTCAATGGGATGTGTATCAATGAGTTGGCAGACTTGTCTTAAAATTGCCACACAAGGCATCAGCCTGCCCTCGGTAGAACACTGATGTACCATGCATGGCCTTGGCCTTCCCTGTCCACCCCATGTCCACAGCCTCAGGGCCCTCACACTCTCCTGGAATATAACCCCTGCTTTACCAGGTCTTAGCTCTTTCTTCTCCTCTCTAATCAAACCTTGCCCTTTGTTATGGACTGAATGTCTGTTTCCCTCAAAATTCATATGTTGAAATCCTAATCCCCAGTGTGATGGTATTTAGAGGTGAGATCCCTGAGAAGTAAGTAGGTTTAGATGAAGTCATCAGGCCTCCTTGCTGGGATTAATGTGCTTATAAGAAGAGTTGAAGAGATCAGAGCTCTGTCTTCCTGTCTTTCCATGTGAGGACACGGTGAGTGTGCGACCATCTAAAGCCAGGAAGAGAGCCCTCACCAGATACCGTATCTGCCAGCTCCTTGCTCCTGGAATTCCAGCCTCCAGATCTGTGAGAAATAAGTGTGTTGTTTAAGTCATCCAGTTTATGGTATTCTGTTATGATTGCCTGAGAAGACTAATATACCTGCCCTATGTCCCATTCCCTCAAGATCCCAGTCTATGCAAGACCCCAAAGGATCCTAACAGAATAATTGGACCCCTGAGCCCCATTAAACTTGCTCATCTCTAGAAGGACCCCCACTAAATGACCCAAAGAAGGCAATTTCAGACACTGTGGCATGTAAGAAAATGAGATAAGTGCATGCATTTTGAATCCAGATAGGTTTATGATGTCTACTTCAGTTCAGTTCAGTTCAGTCGCTCAGTCGTGTCTGACTCTTTGCGACCCCATGAATCACAGCACACCAGGCCTCCCTGTCCATCACCAACTCCTGGAGTTCACTCAATCTCACATCCATTGAGTTGGTGATGCCATCCAGCCATCTCATCCTGTCGTCCCCTTCTCCTCCTGCCCCTAATCCCTCCCAGCATCAGAGTCTCTTCCAATGAGTCAACTCTTCGCATGAGATGGCCAAAGATAGGCTCAATAAAGGACAGAAATGGTATGGATGTCTACTTAAGACCTATATTTGGAATATATTATGAAAAAAAAAATCCATGAGATCAGCAGGGCTATATTTGGGCAAGTGTACCTGAGGCAACCAATTTCCAATTGCTTGCTAAACCTGAACCTGGTGGTCAGGCAGAACATCTGTCTAGACATGAGCTGAGCCCCCCGTGAGACAGTGACATCTCCACTGGCCGATCTCCAAATTAGCAGTCATTGCATCTCTGCCTGTTACCTGATATTAGACTAGTAACCCAGTTGGTTAAACCAAGCCAGAAGAAACAAGTGAGGACTGAAATAATAAACTAGGAGAGCATTTATAGAAATGGAATGGGGTGGACAATAAATGAAAAGATGGAACGTAATGTGTTCAGTTCAGTTCAGTTCAGTCGCTCAGTCATGTCCAACTCTTTGTGATCCCATGAACTGGAATGGAAGGTGCTCCCCTCTCAGGCCTGCATTTCTTTTCTTTTTCTTGAACATTCTGTAACCTATGGCAGCTCCTTCATTTCATTCAGGTCCCTGCTCAGATGTCACCTTCTCTGACCACCCATCACTCCCACACCTACTTACCTAGTTTATTTTTCTAATTTCCATCTGTAAATAAAAGCACTGAGGACAGTGACTAAATCCATGAAATTAAGAGACGCTTGTGCCTTGGAAGAAAAGCTATGAGAAACCTAGACAGAGTATTAAAAAGCAAAGACATCACTTTGCCAACAAAGTTTCATCTAGTCAAAGCTATGATTTTTCCAGTAGTCATGTCCAGATGTGAGAGTTGGACCATAAAGAAGGCTGAGCGCTGAAGGACTGATGCTTTCGAAATGTGGTGCTGGAGAAGACTCCTGAGAGTTCCTTGGACTGCAAGGAGATCAAATCAGCCAATCTGAAAGGAAACCAATTCTGAATATTCATCGGAAGGACTGATGCTGAAGCTGAAGCTCCAATACTCTGGCCACCTGATTCAAAGGGCCGACTCACTGGGAAAAAACTCCAATGCTGGGAAAGACTGAGGGCAGGAAGAAAAGGAGGTGAAGAGAATGAGATGGTTGGATGGCATCATCAACTCAAGGGACATGAGTTTGAGTAAGCTCCAGGAGATAGTGAAGGACAGGGAAGCCTGGCTTGCTGCAGTCCATGGAGCTGCAGAGTCAGACACGAATGAGTGACTGAACAACAAAGTGAAGTGAAAGTGAAGTTGCTCAGTCGTGTCCAGCTCTTTGCAACCCCATGGACTGTAGCCCACCAGGCTCCTCTGTCCATGGGATTTTCCAGGCAAGAATACTGGAGTGGGTTGCCATTTCCTTCTCCAGGAGATCTTCCCGACCCAGGGATTGAACCCGGGTCTCCTGCATTGTAGGCAGATGCTTTACTGTCTAAGCCACCAGGGAAACATCCTCTATTTATTGGTTTATTTCTCTTTCTAATTCCATGGCAGCAGAAACTTTGTCCCTTCCTGCTTCCTGCTGTTGTCTGCCCTTCCTAGGCAAGCATCAGATATACAGTGGGCCTTCCATAAATATTTTTTGTATAATTGAATCATTCAGCCAATCAGTCTCATTGGAATGCATTCAAATAGAATGGATCACAATGAAATAAAGTGGAGTGGAGTGGAACATAAAAGGGAAAAAATGGAACGGACTGAGATGGGGTGGGGTGGGGTAGGGAGGGGCAGGTAATTCAAGATGAAAGGAAGCAGGAAAAAAATCAATTCAGAGCAGCAGATGGACTGGAACAGTGACTTTTCAACCCTCAATGCACATTGGAACCACCCGGGGAGCTTTTAAACCATACAATGCCTGGACCTACTCATGGCCATTCAGATTCGATTGATCTGGCATGGGGCCCAAGCGCCATTATTTTTAAAAGCTTTTCATATGATGCAAATTTACATCCCAGAATGAGAACTATCCTATTAGGACATTCTAGTTACAGAAACTAGGTTAACCTCAAACCCAGCTGTGAGGCTTTTGCACAGGAACCTCGAACCCTATAAACAGCATATCTGTAAGGGAACATGAGGACCAGCAGCAACTACAGAAAACCTCTTGAATTTTAGCCATTGCCCAGTATTGCACATTGTTCTGATAAACGTATGAGTGGAAATTCTCATCTGAACCTCAGTGGCCAATTCTGCCGGGGGGCTGGTAGGACTGCTGAAGTAGCTTTATGCTCTTCTCTGTACAATATGAATTGGGCACTCTCTGAAGCTATTCCGTCTTTACAGAGATAAACAGGGTCCACCCTGGAACTCAAGGCAGACCTCCCCTTGTCTTTCTCCCACTGTCCAGCTAATCGCCATCTCCCTCTGCTTTGAACAAAAGCAAGCAAAATTATAAGAAGAAGATAGGGCTAAATCATGTCCAACTCTTGTGATCCCATAAACTGTAGCCTGCCAGGCTCCTCTGTCCATGGGATTTTCCAAGCAAGAATACTGGAGTGGGTTGCCATTTCCCTCTCCAGGGGAACTTCCCCACCCAGGAATTCAACCCAGGTTCCCTGCATTGTTGGCAGATGCTTTACTGACTGAGCTACATGGGAAGCCCGCAAAATTATAAAGGAATCCCAAAATCTGACTTCCATAGTCTTTCTGACATTAGTTTTTTTAATTCAATGTATTTAATGTAAGTTAACATTAAAAAAAGTAGTTTACCCATTTTTCTCACCACTCACCTTTTGCAACCACCAATCTGTGTCTTTGAGCTTGGTTTGTTTTAGGTTTTATTTGCTTTTTAAATGTGAGAGAGCTCATTTAGTATTTGTCATTCATTGTCTGACATATTTCTCTTATAATGCCCTCGAGGTCCATCCATGGTGTTGCAAATAATAAAATTTCATTCTTTTATGGCTGAATAATATTCCTGTGTGTGTGTGACATAGTCTCTGTCCACTTATCCATCACTGGACACAGTTTGTTTTCACATCTTGGCTATTGTAAATAATGCTGCAATGAACATGGGAGTGCATATATCTTTTAAAATTAGTATTTTTATTTCCTTCAGATAAATACCTTGAAGTGGAATTGCTGGATCATATTGTAGTTCTATATTTAATTTTTTGAGGAACCTCCATATTGTTTCCATAGTGTTTACACCAGCTTACATTCCCACCAATGATACCATTGGTTCCCTTTTCTCTATCTTCTCCCCAACACTTATTTCTTATCATCTTGATAATAGCCATTCTAATAGATGCAAAGTGATATCTCACTGTGGTTTTGTTTTGCATTTTCCTGATAAGTAGTGATGTTGAGTATCTTCGTGTATCTGTGGCCATTGAATGTCTTTGGGAAAATGTCTATTCAGGGCCTTTGACCATTTTTTAATTGGATTGTTTGGGGTTTTCCTATTGAGTTGTATGAGTGCTTTATGTATTTTGCTTACTAGCCCGTTATCAAATATATGATTTGCAATTACTTTCTCCCATTCCATAGGCTGCCTTTTCATTTTGTTGATGATTTCTTTTCCTATACAGAAACCTTTAAGTTGATATAGTCCCACTTGTTTGTTTTTACTTTTGTTGCTTTTGCATTTAGAGTAATACTCAAACAATTATCACCAAGACCTATTTCAAAGGAGCTCACCCCATGCTTTCTTCTAGGAATTTTATGGCTTTGGGTCTTACATTCAAGTCTTTAATCCATTTTGAGTTAATTTTTGTAAGGTTAAAAGGTGTAAGAGAGTGCTCCAGTTCCATTCTTTTGCATGTGGCCATCCATTTTTTCCAAAACCACTTATTGAAAAGATTGTCTTTTCCCCATTGTATATCTTTGGTTCCTATGTCATAAATTTATTGGCCATGTATGCGTGGGTTTATTCCTGTGCCCTCTATTCTGTTCCATGGATCTATGTATCTATTTTAACATTAATTACCATATTGCTTTAGTCACTATAGCCTTGTTATATAGTTTGAAATCAGGGAGCACGATGCCTCCAGCTTTGTTCTTCTTTCTCGAGATTGCTCTGACTTCAGGGTCTTTTGTGGTTCCATACTAAGTTTAGGATTGTTTATTCCTGACTTCAGGTTTTCCTCTCTCCAGTGCCCCTTCAGGCCCCAGCTTTTATCCAAAACCACTCCAGCTCCCTTAAAAAAAAGAAAAAATAATGATGATAATGAATGACAGCTATACTTTCTTGCACTCTGGCAGTAAAAAAAAAAAAAAAAAAAATTATGATAATGTGCTATGATAATCATTTATATAATAATAGCTAGCACTTATTTACAACTCATTACATACCAGGCATCCTTCTTTCAATTTTACCAGTATTAGCTTATTTACCAATTCTATGAGAAAGATGCTATTATCCTATCATCCCCATTCCTTAAAGATGAGGAAACTGGGGAACAGAAGAGTTAAGTCACCTACTTAAGGACACACAGCTAGTGAGTAGCAGAGCAAGGGCTGAAACTCCAGGTTTTACAGTCTGAATTCTTAGCCTCTATATGTGCTGCCTCATGCAATCTTCATGTGTTCTTAATGACAGTCTTTCCAGGCAGATAGTATTTCCTGATTTTACAAATGAGAAAGCTGAGTCGCAGCTCTATCTGGACATGGGCACCAAATCACGATATTGGAACCCAGTGTTATCTAATCTCAGAATCTGAAGTCCCCATCTCCACACAACTCTGCCTCTCAGCTCACACTCCTCTGAGCTCTGGGGAAACAAGAAAGGCCTCCCCATCTCCAGAGTGGTCTGAGCCTACTCCTTATGGTCAAGAACTTCTCACATCAGTCACCCAGTCAAGGGGAGGCCTCTGGGGTTTCTAGATCCAAAGCCTGGGTGTCGCCATCAACCAGTTACCCTAGCACCTCCTCAGATTTTCTAGTCTTCAACTCCTTGGTAAGTGCAAGGACTGTGTTCCATGAGGGAGAGCCCTGGGCTCCAGGGTGGACTCAGGTGGGCGAGGGGGACCCTTGGAGTTCAGAGGAAGCCACAGAACTGGGTTCCTGCAGCCCCCGCTCCCAGGCCCCCAGAGGCCGCACCCCTATACTTCGGAAACGTGTAATTCACAGCCATACCCTCCTCCCACGGACGTGGGGTTCAGCTGCCGCTGATTCATTTTGAGAAGCTCCGCTTTCCACAGCTTCATGAGGAAGGATTGTCCCCACCGCCAGGGCCATGGTGTTTGCTATGATTCATCAGATGGTCTGCAATTGCCTCAAAAATAGCCCTTACGCAATCCAGGAGCCGCTGGGAGCCTCGGCGCAGGGGCTTCCCCTCTTAGTCACCCTCTGGGCCTCGGTCCACTTCCACGCAGCCACGGGAACACGGAGGGGCAGGCACATGCCCAAAAGAGGAACTTGGGAGACTAGAAGGCGGGGTGAAGCCCGCCCCCCCCCCCATTGCTGGCAACTGCGATGAGGCAAGATTGCAGCTGTGGGCCCTGTAGAAGTGAAATGTGCACAGTAAACAAAATCTCCCTGGGCCAAGGGTGGCCGCTGCCCTGTGCCCTCTGGTCCCCAGGTCTCTGGATAGGAAGAAGGCCTAGACATGGCTCATCTTCTCTTCCTGCAGATCAGGATGTTTGATGGGGAGGCAGGCTGCCGGCCAAGGTGGAGCTGGTCTCAGCCTAAGGAGGATGCCCAGAGGGACAGAAGGGAGGGAGGTGTCCCCATCGGAAGCTCTTCCTGCTGGCCCTGAAACCATTTTGGTCCAGTGGTTTTCAATTTCGGCTGCCTACAAAGTCACCTGGGGTGGAGGTGGGGCTGTAGGGGCAGGGGGGTGAAGTAATAAACTCAGGCTTGGTCTCCAGAGATGCTAGGTGGGGCCTGGGCACTGGTACATTTTTTTCTTTTTTCCACTGGTGCTTTTTAAAGCCAGACATTTTAGAGTTGAAAACTACTTGCCTAGTCCAAGCCCTCACTTTGCATATAAGGAGTCATTGGACTTGAATTTTCCATTGGCCTACAAAGCCCTGCATGACCTGGCCTCCCATGTCCCCATCACCTCTCTGAGTTCTTTCACTTTTCCGCCAGTCTCTTCCTCCCCCAGCCTCCTCCCCTTCTTCTTCCTCCCTCTCCTCTCTCTTTCTCCTACCTCAGGGCCTTTGCACTGCCTGTTACCCCTGCCTTTAGCCCAGATCCCTCAAGATTCTAAGTCAGAATCCATGCCTCAGTGCCACTCCATTTTCTCATTTTGCTTTACATCCTTCATCACATTTGTTTATCACCTTACCCTCCATTGGAATGTAGTCCCAGAAGGGGCAGGGCTTCCTGCTGTACCCCCAACACACCAGCATAGTGACCAGAACACAGCAGTGGCTCAATAAATCTATTTGCTGAATGAATGGACAACCCAGTTTGGGGTTCACACCTACACCAACGCCCTGACCCACACCCACCAGACCAGCACGTCATTTGCCAAGCCCCAGGATCACATGTTTCTCTGTAAGGACTAGTTTATGAATGCACACAAAGCAAGCTCAGAACCAACACTATTTCTCGTACAAACAGTATCTCCAAGACACACCCACAGAGGACCAAGAGCTGCTGCATAACCAGCATACCAGGGTGACCACAGCCAGAAAATAGCCTCATGGGAAGCCCTTCTAATGATGCTCCCACCAATCAAATGCACTCAGACTCCCATGGGATGCTGGCCTTCACAATTTACTGGTGCCAAGCTCTTGAACTGCACCTCTCATCTTGTCTTCAACCAATCATAATTCATATATATACAACTGTTTATCAGTCACAAAATGACTTCACAAAATGCTCAATCCTCATAACAAACCTGGGAGCTGAGTGCTACAGGCCTTCATTTTCCAGATGAAGGTCCTGGATCCTAGAGAAGTCAAGTCACATGCCCAAGATCACACAGCAAAGGCACAATGAAGATCAGTGAAAAAGGGAAAGTGTTAGTCATTTCATCCATGTCTGACTCTTTGTGGCCCCATGGATTATAGCCCAGGCTCCTCTGTCCATGGGAGTTTCTAGGCAAGAATGCTAGAATGGGTTGCCGTTTCCTCCTCCAAGGGATCTTCCTGACCAAAGGATCAAACCGGTGTCTCCTGCATTTCATGAAGATTCTTGACCATCTGAGCCACAACAGAGATCAAACTTAAAGCTAACTCTCAGCAAAAGCCATTCTTCTATCAGGGCCTCCAGCCAGCTCCCACTCCACACCAAGTGTGATTTATCACCTGCTTTTGTACCAAGCTTTGTCCGGATCATGTATAGCTGCTGGTAGGAAACTCCCCCTCCTGGAAGATGAAAGGCCTGCTATCTTCAAGGACATACAAAAGAGCGGGCCTCAGCTTCTGAAAGTAGTCCAGGAGAGAGATTGACAATGCTACTTTAGCGTGTGTTCTTCCAAATGCAGGGCCTCAGGCAAAGACAAGGGTAAGTGTAGTTTGTTAAGACGGCAGCCCCAAAATACCAGAATGAGAGGGGAGGGAGATGAATCAGAAAAAGAAGGAGAGTCAATCCAAGGATGTGATTTCAAAGTCGCCCTTGTACACATAGGAACAAGAGTCTTCCAAGACCGCTGACCTCTGGGCTGCTCCTCTACCGGGCTGTGTGCTAGGCCCAAGACAGAAATCAGAGAGTCATGTGTCCAGCGTCTGAGGCAGGAAGCTGTGAGCAAGAGTCAGAACTCACATGGAACCATGCACCCACCATGCTGCTGCTGCTGCTTGGTCATTAAGCAGTATCCAACCCCCCAGGCGAGTGCGTGCTAGGTCTCTAGGTCACTAGGCCGTGTCCGACTCTGTGTGACCCCATGGACTGTAACCTGCCAGGCTCCTCTGTCCAGGGGACTCTCCAGGCAAGAATACTGGAGTGGGTTGCCATTTCCTCCTCCAGGGGATCTTCCTGAGCCAGGGATCAAACCTGTGTCTCCTGCACTGCAGGCAGATTCTTTACCCACTGAGCCATCAGGGAGGCCCCCGACCCACCACAGGTGCAGCTAAAATGGAGAGTTGGCTGGGGTGTGCTCAGGGCAAAAAAGCCACTCCAGTGATGTCGTTGGAATAAGTCCACAGTCTCCCCGGGTGAAAACTTGGAAAATATTCCACAAGTGTTTATTTGAAAGAAAAACCAAGTCATGTCTCCCCTCTGGTTCTGACCATTGGATTCATGATTAAGCATATCAACAGTTTCTCAGCAACTTCCTGGACTAACAGCCAAAGTAAGGCCCTCAACCAGCCCAACGCATCCCAGGAAGCTCCTGGCCCCCTTTCTTTGTTCCTAGCACCTGTCGCTCTAAAGCTCCCCCAGGCACCAGGTCCTCCAAGGCTGAACCCCAGCTTCTCTCTCTATCAGGGTCCTTCTTCCCACAAGAGGTCTTCACCAAACCCTCAGGCCCTATGAATGTGATGCTCACAAGGCCTGCTCAAATCACTCAGCTTCCTACAATGCATGTCAGGACACTTAGTCAAAATGATCAACCCAAAGCCCTCCGCAAATTTTGTGCTTAGACCTGGGACTAGCCACACCATTTGCAGGAACCCTTGTTCAAAATTTATTAAGAATTTCAAGAACAGTGACAGCAGGACCAATTAAACCAATGGCAGGGTTCCTGTAAAAGCAGGAGCCTGTGTGATCACATGAGTCCCACAGGCATGAAGCCAACCCTGTGTAGACCCCACATCTCCCAAAGAGGCAGCAAGGTGGGCTGCTTCCAAAACAATAGCTTTTCAGCTAAAGAAGCCTGGACTGGAATCCCAGATCTGTTTTCCACCTGCTGTGCAACCCACAGGAAATGCTTCATCCCCCTGACCTCAGTTTCCTCATCTGTCGAATGGGGATGAGATGTAAAATGTGTGGCACATGAAAGGTGCTGAGCACATGGGAGTTCTTTGCCTTCCTCCCCATCTCCTTCCTCCATATCAGTTTCTTCCCTTTGGGCTAGAAGAACCAGAACATATAGACATCACCTCCACTACCTCCTTGGCCGTGGTTTTAGCTTCAGAGTAATAGCTGGAGAAACCTGGGGGACACGGTCCCAGCAATAACACCCAGAGCTTGTGTCCAGTGAGGAAGGGATCCTGGATATCCTCATCCTCATTTCTCTCCACTCCCATCATAGGTCAGGCTGGAGCCACAGAGTCTGGCTGTACCCATTTCCTCTCTGAAGATGAGTCTGATGTTCCCAGGGTAGCAGTTCTCTTTTCTGACCCTCCTTTTCTCCAGAGGGGGAGAGAACAAAGAAAGCTTGCAAGGAGCCTCCACTGACTCATCTTGGCACCGTGGGCAGGTCACAAATGATGACTCGGCCTCTGCTTTCCCATCTCTAAAATGGGGCTAATGACGCCTGCCACTTGCCTCAGCGACAGGATGCTGGGGGAGCACTCATTATGGCTACACTGTTGCTGTCATTGTGCTTTAGCTAATAACACGCTGCCTTGGTGAGGCCCTGGAGGGCCCTGGGAGCTTTGGGAAAACACACTCTGATCCGTCTTCAAAGCAGCCCTGAGAAGCGGGTGGGAGGCAGGGCTCAGCTGATGGAGTGGGAGGAAACTGAGGCATCCCCAGAGGCAAGCGCAATTGTGACAGAGAGAGGGGATGGAACAAAGGTCTGGGGGGCCTGGATGGGGAAGGTGATGGAAGACATGCAGGCTTGGGTAATACACACACACCTGGGTTCAAGTCTCCTCAGCAAGTCTGCTGAGAATAAGGTAGCCAGAGACTAAATCAGGCAAGGAGAGAAATGCCATTTCCGTCTTGAAGTCAGAGTAACAACGCCTCCTTCCCGGAACAGCATGAGATGAAATGCATCACCTGAGTGCAGATGCCAGCACCTAATAAGTGCTTAGGAAACACGCACCTGGGACTGTCCTGCTTCCTCTCTAAGAAATCAGTCTGTGATGGGTGAGCTGCCCGACCATGTCCACATTGGACACTTTCAGGGACTGTGGTTTCTTGATTTTCTCTTGGTTGAAAAAAGTGTTAGTTGCTCAGTCATGTATGACTCTTTGTGACCCCGTGGACTATACAGCCCTCCAGGCTCCTCTGTCCATGGAATTCTCCAGGCAAGAATACTGGAGTGGGTGGCCACTTCCGCCTCCAGGGGATCTTCCCGACCCCAGAGATTGAAGCCGGGTCTCCTGCATTGCAGGCAGATTCTCTACCATCTGAGCCACCAGGGATGTCCAGTCTCCTCTTGGTTACACCGCCGGTAGCCCTCTTGTCATACTTCCCTGGACTCAGATGCTGTATGGCGAAGGGTGACCAGTGCCCATCATCCAGCTGGGACACTGGTCTCGCCTTAGCTGCCCAGGAGAGACATCAGGGGAAGGGGGGGAGGGAAGCTGCATTTCCACGAGCAAAGCCTGGCCGGAGGGGTTGACGTGTGTAACGTGCCTACTTGGGCCCCTGCGCTGCACACCTACGTCGGCCTCTCCTTGACCCCACCCCGCAGCCAAAGGAAGATTTCCCCGTTGTTCCCTTGAGGAAACGGTGGCCTAGGAGGATGAGAGGCCTGCCCGCGGGCCCACGATGCCCGAGGGGCACAGCCAGGGCCCACCCATGGCCTCGGTGTCATGCACGCCCACTGTGGAGTGTGGCCCCTGAGACCAGAAACCCAGCTGGCGTTGGCGGCAGCCTGACACCCCGTCTTGCCCAATCTCCCGGCACGAAACTGAGGAAATGGGTGTGCTCTGAGGAATCGGGGAGGAGGTCTGAAGCAGCTGGAGTCAGTCCGGGGCCCACATCCCGCCTGGGGGTGGGAGGCTGGGGAGGCGAGCCGGCAGTCCCGGGGCACTGACCACAGGCGCCGGCTGGCCCTGACTCGGCCTCCAGCATCCCTGGGAGTCTGAAGCGGGGTGGAGACGTCTTCCCCAGTCAAAGCAGGGCAGTCATCCGGCCAGCAAAGCAACCACTGTGTGCCAGGCACTGAGGGTACAGGCCAGAAAAGCACACGGCCAGGCCCTCCAGGGCGGTGGGGGACAGTGGCCACATAGCTGGGGCCACCGAAGCTCAGGGCAGCAGCTTGCCCGAGGCTGTACTGCGCTCAGTGGCAGAGCCGGGACGAGAACCTGGCCCCAGCGTGGGCCACCGAGGGAAGAGGGGCCCCGACGGTTAGGAGAGGGGGACAGACCCTGGCTGTGTCATTTAGGGTTCAAATTGGGACACTTCTGGGAATTAAAAGGGGTGTCTATTAATAATGACACTAGGGACTTTCCTGGCAGTCCAGCGGTTAAGACTCCATGCTGCTAAGGCAGGGGGAATGAGGTTCGATCCCTGCTTGGAACTAAGCCGCCAAAATATAAACAACTAAATAATGGCACTAGGACAGTGGGCATAAACCAGGTTGCCCAGGCAAAAAAGGACACAAGGCCGTGAACCACGAGCCTGTGACACGCCAGCTGCAGTGAGAGACTTCCAGGTTGCTGCGTCATCATGTCAGCCCTGACGGGGTTGTTAGTATCATACCTCCATCTGAGGAGGCCCACGGGGTACTAAACCTGCTCAGAAGCCCCCGGCCAACAGGCAGCTGCAAAAGGGGGTGAGCAGCTGGCATCCAGGTCCTGGGGAAGAAAGGAGAAAGCAGGCAAGTAGTCGGCTGGCGCAGTCACCTCTGCAGGGTTTGTGGGGATTTCTGTCCACTGTGATCGGGCAGTGCTCGTGGTAAGCGGGGAATATGACAGATGTATAACTTTCCCCTCAGAGGAGCCCAAGGCAGCCCAGGATGGCAGAGGGCTCAGGGATGGGGATGAGAGCAGAGGAGGGGTCTTGCACAGCCAGCAGGCCCCCGTTGCTGGAGTTGCAAGGGAGCTAGAAGGAGCCGCCACGTGCAGCCTGGCCTCGGTGGGTGGTGGCCTCTCTGGGAGAGAAGCCCTCAGCTTCCTTCCTTTTTTTTCTATGTAGGTTCGAAAGCAAAGCAGTCCAGGGCCTGAGAGGCAGGAGAGGGGATGCTGAGGGAAGCAGCAAGCTCAGTCAGGGCAGAGAGAGGCAGGGCCCCAGGACGGCTAGGCTAGGACAGGGCCAGGGAGAGGTCTGCCAATCAACCTGGCTCAGGGCTGGCCAGGCCTGGGCAGAGCTGGCCATAGGAGGCCTCGCCGGCCCCTCTACCTCCCGGGGCATAAGAGTCCTGGACATTGGCTGAGGCCTCTCCACAATCTCACCTCGATTCTGGGGCCCTGCTCCCCTTGTTTCACCTCCCAGCCCTCTGCTTTCTAACAGGAAGCACCTTCCTCTTTCTATGTTTCCCCCCTTGGCCAGTACCCAGCAATGCCCAGCCCGGAGTCAGGGTGACTTTCAGGAAACTGTCATTGTGAAAAACCCACACCACTGCCAACCAGCCGCCTCCAGCCACCTGGGGTGAGGTGCCCGTGACAGAGCAGGCAGGGTGCTGAGCTGTCAGGAGTGCTCTGACTTCCTGCAGAGTAGGAGCCAGCAGCCCCCTGCCCAGATTGCCACATACACACACTCATGCACAGACACACACTCATGCACAGACACACACACATGCAAACACAGACACACACACATCCACACACAGAGACACACACATGTAGACACACACAGAGACATGCACAGTCATGCACACAGACACACACATACACAGACAGACACACACACACATACGCACATGCTCAGTTGAGGGAGCCCCAGGGCAGGGAGCTAAGACTCCCCACTCAAGTACAATAACAGTTGATTCACCTGTTGAGTACTTAAGATATGCCAAGCATTTTATATATGATGTCATTAACTGAATTGCAACTCTATAAAACAGGCCTCACTTGGTAGAAGATTGTGAATGTATACTCACTTTATAGATGGTAAAAATGAGTCTCAGAAACGTGAACTGAGGTGCCCAAGCCACCCAGCTCATACGAAAGCTAGCACGCTTTCACAGCCAAGAGGTCTCTTTGGACCAGCGAGAACTTCCCACCTGTATCCAGACCCCAAGCACTCCTACATGCACCCAGCGGTGTCTTCTCTGAAGGCACAAGGATAACATGCAGTTTTCAGATGCAGCATGACCCCTCAGACTGACACATTCCATGTGATGCCTCTGGTCACAAAAACTGCCCTCCCTTGACCAGCCAGGTTTCAGACCCCCTCACAGGAAACAACCCCTCACTCATCTTCTGGTTTAGCCCCTCAGTTGAATCAAGAGGGTACTGTTCGAGAGGGTATTTCATAACTGGGGATTCAATCTGGATTGGGGGAATCCAGGAAGACTTCCTGGAAGAAGTCACATTGGCTCCAAGAGCTGAGGGATGCTCAGGTGTGGCCAGGCAAAGAGGTGGGAGAACATTTCAGACATAAGACACAACTCTTGGGAAGGGCTTGAGGAGTAGAGAGAAGACCAGTATATCTGGAGCAGCTTTAGAAAAGGGGAGGGGTAGCTGGGGTGAAGTTCAAAGGGTGTGCAGAAACCAACAGCATCAAGAGTATAGCCAGAAACCTCCAGAGACGTTGAAGAAGGGAGGCAAGGGAGCAGCTCTCTCAAGTCTGTCATTTTAAAGATCATCAGACAGTGGTTCTCAGCTGTGGGCACTTTGCCCCCAGGGAACACGTGGCACACGTGCAAACATGGTCGGCTGTCAACACTGGGAGTGAAGGTGCTACAGGCCTCCTGGGTGGAGGCCAGGATGCCACCAAACTCCCTGCTGTGTTCAGGACATATTGAATGTGTGTCCTGTGGGAGGGAATGCCCCTCCCACAACAGAGAATTGTCAGACCCAAAATGTTGGTTAGTGCTCAGCTTGAGACCATCCTGTAGATTCAGTTCAGTTCAGTTCAGTTCAGTGCATTAGCTCAGTCATGTCCGACTCTTTGTGACCCCCATGGACTGCAGCACACCAGGCTTCCCTGTCCATCACTAACTCCCGGAGCTTACTCAGACTCATGTCCAGACTCATGTCTAGACTTATTTGCCTTAAGTCTTGTTCCCACTGATAGACTGTGAACTCCTAGAGGGGAGAATCCATGCACTATTTCTTTTTTAACGAATGGTAACGCTTCATTTTTTCTAATTCTTAGTGTAGCTACCATATGATTTTTGTTTTTTTAATTTATTTTTTAATTGAAGAATAATTGCTTTACAGAATTTTGTTGGTTTCTGCCAAACATCAACATGGATTATTTATACCACAACTATCTTCTTTCATCCTGAGGAGTATCTACCTACCGCTTGATCAGTTTCTCACAGTCCTTATTCTCAACTGTACTTGTTTCCTATTTTTACTATAACAAATCCCCACAGACTTACCAGTTTAAAACAACACGAATTTATTATGTTATAATCCCAGAAGTCAGAAGTCCAGACTGGGTTTCAATGGATCATATTGGCAGGATTGTGCTCCTTCCTGGAAATTCTAGGAGAAAATCTATTTGCTTGCCTTCTCCAGCTTTTGAGACTGGAATCTTGCTCGGGGTCCCTGCCTCCATCTTCACAGCCAGCAACCACATCAGCCCAGCCTCTGCATCCATCATCACCTTTCCTCTGCCTCTGACCCTCCTGCCTCCCTCTCCTAAGGACCTTTGTGATTACATCAGGCCCTCCGGATAATCCAGGATAATCTCCGATCTCAAGAGCTTTAACTTAATTACATCTTGTGCAAAGTCCCTTTTACCAGGTGAGGCAACATATTCACAAATTCCAAGAATCAGAATGTGGACATTTAGGAGAGGAAGCAGTACTCTGCAAACTCCACCCACTAGAGGCCTTAATGAAGCCACTAGAAATTCATTAGAAGAACAGTAGTTAAACTGCATCATCGAGATGAAGATGGAGATCTCAGGGCCCAAGCTCCTAAACGTCATACACATATCCAATTTGATATTTCTCAGTCTTTAAGCAAGTAGAGCCTTGTTAGGTGGAGGTCATAAAAGACTTGAACCAGAATTGGAACAGATAGGGGAAAAGGGAGCTGAGGGAGGAAGAATGCTGGGTCCCTGGTGTTTAAAGATTTGGGACCCATCCTCTCCAGGACAGGAGTGGTCCTAAACCCATGGCTGGGTTCCAGGGGCCCCAGGAGAGCGAAGAGCTAAGACACAGAGGTTGGAAACTCAGTAGGGGCTATGACATTCAACATTTATCTGTTCTCCAGGTCATGATCCCAAAGCCCTGCTTTCTGTTATCAAACAAATAAGGCCATCATGAGGCATTTGTTGGCTAGTGACAAGTTGTTCTATTATTTATACTTAGGTAGAATAAGGCTCCTGGTGAATAAGAACCAGAGCCCACAGAGGAAATCTCACGTGGCAGAAATTCAGCGCCATGACAGGCTGATGGAAGGGCCATTTTGGTGCCCCCAACATGGCAAGTCTGGTGGTGAAGCCCCTCCTCAGCTGCCTGGTCAGGACGAATGCCTGGTCCCTCTTGATACCCGTAGGCCTTTGCACTTCTCTGAAGCTATTTCCCAGGGTTCTGTGTCCAGCAGACATGGAGCTACCTCCCTGAGTGGACCCCAGCAAGGGACAGCTAGTTGCACCTTAAGGAGACCTTTCTGTCTGTTGAAAAGAGGAAGAGGAGAACCATGAGCAGAATTTTCAAAAACTTAACAGTGGCTACAATCAAAATAATCAAAGGCAAAACACATTGCCTCCAATTCCTCTTTGAAGCTATTTCACAAACTGAATTCCTTTCCTTTGACCAACTTTCCCAATCCTCACATATTTACCTTGTGGGGGAAACTGATACCCCCCCCCATGGCACTGTCCACTCAACATGTCCCCCTGGAGCACCTCAACACCACCCGCAGCTCAGCTCCAGCCTTCCACAGATCACAGGCTCCAGCAAGCGACCCAAAATTCTCACAATCACCCTCTGAGGAGGCCATTAGGCTCCCATTGTATAGATGAGAAGCCTGCGGCTCGGAAAAATTAAGGGACTTGCCCAGAGTTCACAACCTGCTAATGAAGAACTGGGTTGGTATTGATTTTCAATTCTCCAAGCCCAGGGCTCTGCCCCACCACATAAGCAGTCCCCAGACCTTTGGCCTCAGGCACTTTTTACAGTCTTAACAATTATGCAGCCCCCCAGTGAGCTTTCATTTTTGTGGATTGTCTCTACTGATATTTGCTTCAATAGAAACTAAAATTTTTTTTTTTTTTTTTTTTTGACCACACTACAGCATGTGGGATTTTAGTTCCCTGACCAGGGATCAAACCTGCAACCCCTGCATTGGAAGCACAGAGTCTTAACCAATGAACCTTCAAGGAAATCCCCCAATTTTTAAAATTTTAATGTTAATTAATTCAACTGAAATAATAAGAAACCTGTTTCACTTTAACATAAATATGAAATAAATATTATATATCTTTTCATAAAAAATAGCCCTATTTTTCAAAATAAAACAAAAATTACCGAGAAGGGTGGCACTGTTTTGTATCTGGCACATTTCCTTCATGCCGAGCTTCAGAGAAAGTATCTGGGTTTCCATCTCTTCTTCTGCATTCAGGACTGTGTATACATGGTTTGGATTAAAGCGTAATGAAGAAAATCCTAGTATCTCACAGACCCCCTGCAAGGGCCCCTGAACCAGACTTGGAGAATCACTGTACCACGTCATATCATATACCTCATTTCTGGTGCTCCAAACCCAAGTCATCTAGACGCGTCCTTGCACAAAGTAGATGTCTTATGTGTTTGTTGAGTGAGTAAAGGAGCAAGTCCAGGGCACATTTGGGGGAGGAAAAGGTCCAGCCTCAGATCACAAGGCAGGTTTAGGCTTCATCTATGAGCTTCCCCTGCCTTCATGGGGTGGAACGAGAGAGAGAGAGTTAGCAAAATGTTCTACGTTGAGGCTGCTATGAAAGGTCATTCAGGTTGTGGACTCTATAAGAACATCCAAGAGGGTGAGTGGAGGCAGGAATCCAGCCCAGGCTCTGTCCACCAAGCCTCGTGCCCTGGCACAGGGAGAAGGAACGGGTGCATGTTCCTAATTTGTACAATGCTGCTGGGTGTGCCTGCAGCAGCCAAGGCCTCGCCCCAAAGGTAAGTCTCCCAAACACAGCTGGGTGTAGCCAGGGACAAGCAAATCCCAGATTCTTGGACAGGGTGCCAGGACCTGCTAGGCTGAGCCAGAGACTGGACACAAATCCTCATTTCTGTGCCTCTTAAACAGCGGGAACCTGCCTGTGGACCAACCACAAACGCAGACAGCAAGGGGCCCTGGCAGGCAGCCACGTGGATTGGCACCTACTGTATATGCCACCCTAGACTCCGGGAAAGGACGTGAAAGAAACAGGCTACACGGTCTGCTGGTCTTTACTGTGCAACAGTGCTTCTTAGCCCTGGGATATTTTGTGCCTTAGAGGACATTAGCCAATGTCTGGAAACATGTTTGGCTGTTACGATGGAGGGGTGGAGAGGGCAGAGAGGGCTGCTGGTATTTAGTGAGTGGATGCTGGGGACACTGCTAAACATCCTTTAATGCACAGGACAACCCCACACAGCCAAGAATATCCAGCCCCAAGTATGAATAGTGCTCGTTTGAGAAACCCTAGTGCAATGAAAAAACTACAGGCTCAGGCTTCCCTAGTGGTTCAAAGAATCTCCCTGCAGAGGACACAGGTTCAATCCCTGCTCTGGGAAGATCCCATAAGCCTCATGGCAACTAACTGAAGCTGTGCCGCAACTACTGAAACCCGAGCTGCCAGGGTCCCGGCTCCACAACAAGAGAAGAAACCACAGTAAGACGTCCATGCACCGCAACTAGTGAGTAGCTCCCGCTTGCCGCAACTAGAGAATGCCTGCGTGCAGCAAAACTTAAATAAATGCATCTTTTTGAAGGGAAAAAAAAAAAAACCTGTAGGTGGTAAGCTCAAATGTACTAGGTTCAAATCCTAGTTAGGCCAGTTGGTAATTCTATAATTCTGGGCAGGTAAGCAGCTTTTTCCTCTTCTGTAAAAGGAAGGGAATAACACCTACCCTGCAAGACGGTTATGAGGACCAAATGAAGGAGGGGGTTACCTAAAATTGCCAAATAAGGGCAGTGATCCTGACCTCTGACTCAACCATGCTATGTCACAGCAACAGTGACAATAACTCTTGTAGCCAGTGTCTGAGCTTCCCAGGTGGTGCTAGTGGTAAAGAACCTGCCTGCCAATACAGGAGACTTAAGAGACTCGGGTTCAATCCCTGGGTCAGGAAGGTCCCCTGGAGGAGGGTATAGCAACCCACTCCAGTATTCTTGCCTGGAGAACCCCACAGACAGAGAAGCCTGGTGGGTTACAGCCCATAGACTCACAAAGTGTTGGACATGACTGAAGGGCCTTAACACGCACGCAGCCAGGGTCTGCCACCCCTGGCTGGCACTCTGCTGGCTTCCAGGTGAATGGCAGGGGTCTCTGCTTCCTCCCAGGAAGCTCACAGCCCAGCAGTCAAGTCAAAGTTCCAGGATTGTGGCTATTTCAGTCTACACGCCTGTGAACAGAGACTGGAATGTTCAAAAATAAGAGGGCTGATGGGTGGAAAGGATTTTTTTTTTCCTCTTTCTTCCAAAAAAAGACTCTTTAGTGTTATTTTTATGTTGTTTTCCCATCAAAAGGAGACGGGGGAGGGCAAGTGAATTCAACCGGCTTTCAAAAAGTAAGCCATGTAAAGGATTGAATCTGAACCCAAGTGTCCTTTATTGTAGGTCTTAATAGTGGTCTGGGCTTATCTAATTTCCGTACATCAAATCAGTTTCTAGTGTTGTGTTGATACGTGTTGATATTTGACAAAGGCAGATACTGGGACACTTGTAAAGTGAAGATCAGTCCCCTTTATTTGCCTGCTCTGAGCATCTGCACTTTCATAGTGAGCAAACTGGGACCCGCCCACAGAAGCTGAGTGCCCTCTAAGTGCAGGTGTGTGTGGTGGGTGGGGGCAATCAGAGAAGACTTCCTGGAGAAGGTAAGACTGGGGCCACATTTGTGAAAGCAACCCTCAGCGGGCAAGAGACAAGACTAGCTGAGGGCCAGAATGACACATGTGAAAGCTCGAGGACAAAAGCCCCCAAATGAGGGAGAGGCCTTGGAAAGACACTCAGAGCCCCTCACCCGCCACAGTCAACCCCCCAGGGGGCAGCTTGGCCTCCAGAGCACGTTGGGTGGAAAAGCCACTGGGCCAGGTAGAAATGAGTCACAAAGGTTTCATCACTGCAGCGCCCTTCAGTGTCTCCCTGGCCTGCTGCTGCTCTCACACTCACAGCCTGCCTTGCCCACCCCCGCCAGGAGGCCTGGCCAGGCTGATTCTCCACCCACACCCACCCCCTAGGATGCCCTGGGAATTCCTCCAGCCCCCAGGTCCCACACATACTCCAAACTGGGGTATCCCGAATGATGAACTTTCCCCTCTGAGCCTCAGCTTTCCTGTGTTGGGAGTGAGGTCAGTGACATCTACCTTCGAGGGTTCCTCGATGAGACCATGGAGAAAGTGCTAGACAGCCTGCCTCACACTCATTCCTGTTTTATGTTTTTATTTATTTATTTGCTTTTGGCCATGCTGGGCCTCTGTTGCTGAGAAGGGGCTGTTTGCTGCAGTGTGCGGGTGCTCACTGCAGGGGCTTCTCTTGCTGCCGATCTCGGGCTCTAGGGCATGTGGGCTTCCGAAGCTGTGGCTCCCGGGCTCTAGAGCACACGCTCAGTAGTTGTGGCGCATCAGCTCCGTTGCTCCCCAGCACGTGGGATCTTCCCAGACCAGGGTTCGAACCTGTGTCTCCCGCACTGGCAGGTGGGTTCTTTGCCACGGAGCCACCAGGGAAGCCCCACCCACTCCTTCTTAAGGAAG
>SJXQ01012435.1:620906-669850 GCA_006408695.1 Aepyceros melampus | reverse complement strand
CCCCTTCCGCTGCCCCCTCCCTGGGCCTCTGCCCTGAAGGAACCAAACCCCATCACCAACCCAACAAGCTCTTTTGAGAGATTCAACCTGAAACACAAACAGGGCGGGACCCGAGACTTAGAGCTTGTTCTAGAGCAAGATTTTGATGGAGATAGGCATGGAGGAGTAGACTGAATATCTCTCCCCTCCTGGCTGAAAACCCACCACTCTCCATACACTTTCACACAGTTGAATTCCAACTAAGTGTTGTGTCCTGTGCTGGGCATTTACGTGCCCCACAAGGAAAACTTAGAGAAGGTACGTAGCTTAGCCAAGATCTCTGTGGCTAGCAGAGTTGGACTACATGATGCCCGAGAAAAAAGGTGATACTCCTTCTGTGGGACCACCTTCCCAACTACCTGCTTACCTACCCTGCAACACACTCCCACATCATTTCAGTCTCCCACTTAGGGCAGCGCTAGAGACTGACCAATCCACACCCACCCCCACCTCCTTCTCCCACGACTTCCTCTAGGAGATAGGTGGGAAAAGCAAATAATTCACTTCCCCATCTCCTTTGCTGTTAAAGGGGTCACCATATGGCACAATTGCAGCCGACCGGTGAAATCTAAGCAGAAGTTTGCTGGAAAGCAGGGAGGCAACTGGGAAAGTTTATGACTTTCCCAATAAAAAGTAAACAGCCCCAGCTGGTGTGATCTCTTGCTCCTTCCTCCTGCCTGGCCGATGGGCACGATGCCCATCTCGCAACCAGAAGTCAACACACCAAGATGGTAGGTCGAGAAGATCAAGACAGCCTGGACCTGGGTGACATTGTTGAGTGTCTGCACCAGCTCTTGCCTGCTCATTCAGAAGGCTTGTTTTGTGAGGAAAATAATCCTCTTCTTATTGAAGCCACGAGTTTTGAGTTTTATGTTACATGTTGCCCAATGCACTCTTACTACACTATTCAAGTCATAATCCTACACTCCAGACATAACACATACATACCCCTAAGCACCACCTTAGCAGCATCCCTTAATACTCGGACCCATATAATCACTCTGCTTCCTTCTTACACTACACCAAACAGCCCACCCACCGCAACCCCTGCAGCCTGTACTCTGCACACTGTCAAACCACATGCCTTTCCCTACAGGGGCTGACCAGCTCATTCCCTCATCTGCTCTCTGATCCACCTCCCCACCTTTCACCCTGCACTCGTCACCTCTTCCTTCACTATCCCCTCTCCTCCTCAAGCTTTGCAAACTGCCCCCCCCCATCATTCAGTTGCTCTGGGAAGAAAACTGATTTCTCCCAAAGACCAATGGAGGTTCTAGTCCTGTTTGTACTTCCTGAGTTTAGACAGGTTTCTTTCTCTATCTAGAATCACGCACCCTCCACAGTGCAGAGAAATTCTCCTCTGTGGGGAGGAAAAAAAAAAAAAACCTTTTGCCTTCTCTTTAAGAACTTCATTTCAAAACACCAGACCATGTCGATCATTTGACAAACATGGTGTTGGGCAATGCCTCCAGGGGCCCACAGAGAGTCTCAGGAACATCCCTCCATCAGAATGAGCAACTCGAGTTGCAAAGGGCTTCAAAGCAGCTAAGTGGCTCAGTCACTTTGATGGGGAATAGAGGAATGGGAGAAAGAGGAGGAAGAGTCCAGACACTCAGAGAAAGCACCCTGCTTTCTAAGGCCACCGCCCTGATGACAGAATGTACTGCTGCCCTTGGGGTGCACTGGCAGGAGGTGGGTGGCAGCCCCACCTGACACCAAGCATCTCATTAGTAAATATCCCATCCCTTGGGATTTCAATCTAAACTTCTATCCACCTACAGCACAGTTTTGTCACCCTACCCACAGCTCTGTCTGCTAAGAGAGAAGGGGCCTGCAGGCACAAACCCAGACCAGAAAGCCCCAGAGAGTGGGCTGGAGACCAGGACAGCACCAGGGCAGGCTCCTAGTGCCATGGCTCCTGAGCTGCATGACCTTGGGCAAGTCACTAACTTCTCTGTCTCAGCGGTGTTGTTTGTAAAATCTGGATAATAATAGTACCTACCTCTAAGACTATTTTGAAAATTCAAAGAGATTATACAAAACACTGAGAAGAGCCCCCGGGGCATGTGAGCATTTAGGTACAGCAACAGGGGACAGACATTGAGTGTCAGAAAGGTCTCACCTCCCTGGGAGATACCTGCTTCACCCTCCTGAAAGCTGAGATAAGCAAATAGCTGGAGAGCTGGAGACCCTGGGTTAAAGGTCTTGCCCAGTTATAATCTCAATCCATGAATTAAAGACAGAAGTATATAAGTGAAAGCTGACAGCAGGATTCCTCTGAAGGAAAGAGCTGATTTTGTTTCAGGTGTTTGGGGAAGGGGAAATTACAAATACCTCACTGGATATTTGCAAAGTAGGATGAGACTAGGAAGGGTTTAGGGGGATGACCAGTGCTAAGGAGGTGTTTTGCCTTAGAAATGGTAAGACTTGGGAGCGAGAAGGGGATGGGGGTTGGGGACTGGGGAGAAGAAAGGAGTCCTCCCTGTGAGCCCCCAAAGATCTTCAGGAGCATCTCCTAGCTTCAAGAGCTTGGACACTTGGGGTGTACAGAGCAAAGAAATGGTCTAAAACTCATACTGGGGAAGATGAGAGGCAGGATGGAAGTAACTCTGTCTGGAAGTAACAGAAGTTGGGGGAGCACTTTGTATTTCCACAGGCAGAGGGAACGGAGGATTTGTAAACTAGAAGACCAAAAAGACAGGACATGCATGGTCGGCCCTAAGGAAAGAAAACAGCATTTGTCTATTGAAGAAATGGAGGCACAGTCCAAAGAGGCTGGGGAGATGGATTCAGACATGTCTGGTCAGGGCCACAAGGACCTCTTGAAGATGGTTGTCCACCATTGCTTAACCACAACCTGTGGCTGGAAATACTTCTTACACAGTCACCCAGCATCCATGTGCAGAGAGTGACCCGTGCACATGCATGCAAACACACACACACACACACACACATATAGAAAGAAAAAAAATGTAAGTGACGGGTTAGGATTTGGGGGGCTTATAGTGATTTTATCTGGATCTTATGGGCATGATGGCCCTGGTGACATGCACGTTTTGTTCACAAGAATACCAAGAAGGCACTCGGAGTCACCCGACCTCCCCGCTTCCCCAGCCTCCATCATGGGGGCCGTGTCTCTGCGTTCGGTTTTGTAACTGTGTGTCTTGCATCGGTTATCTAGGCGGCTGGGGGCACTCTGCCTATGAGACTGTCTTTTGTGCCTGTGTATCTGTATGTCCCTATGTCTGTCTGTTGCTATGCACCCCTGCAGGCCACAGAGAAAGAAACACACCAAGCCGTGTGCAGGTTTCCAGAGCCCTTTCTTCATGTTTCCTGGATCCTCTGTGTCTTGGGTCTAGGAGAAGCCTGGACAGAATCCTGGCTTCACTCTGGAATCAGAAAACCTCGGAGCTGGAAAAGCCCTTGGAAATAACTGGGTTCAAGCACCTCCTTTAGAAACGGGGGATACAGGATGCATAGTACAGGAAGACAGATGCTGTGAGGAAAGGGAAAGAGTCAGAGAGTCAAAGGTTCTAGAACTGTCATCCAACACAGCAGCACTGGTCATCAGTGCCTCCTGAATATTAGAAATGTGACTAGTCCAAACTGAGATGTGCTGTAAGTGTAACGTACATTGCAGATTTCAAAGACGTGAAAAAAATATGAAAAAAGAACATAAAATTGTTCAATAATGCTTATACTGATTGCATTTTTAAGTGATTATGGATATAGCAGGCTAAAAATATAGTACTAGAATTAATTTTGCCTGTTTATTTTTACATTTTTTAATGTAACTGCCAGAATTAAATTATGTATGCAGGTCCCACTTCTGACTTGCTTTATATTTTCGTAGGACACATGACTTGGAATCTTGTACAAGACATTTAACTTCTCTAAGCCTCAACTTTCCCAACTGTAAAATGGGTATAATGATGCCTATCTCTCGGGATTGTGGTGAGGATTATTTGAGAGAATGTATGAAAATACTTTTAAATCATAAGAGCTATTCAGATGAAGGTGTGGAAGGTACTCAGATTTTAGCCAAGAGACAAAGGTAGAAACGATGAAAGATTTAATAATTTGACCTTCCCCAAACAACCATAAAGCCAGCCCTGAGGGTAGGCAGGACAGTGACCACTAATCACCATGGTTTTGTTGCTGGAGAATGACCCACTCCACCCCAACCCTGTCCCAACCCTGTAGATTTATTACCCAAACCAATCCTTTCAAAAGCCCAGGCAGTCTCGTTCTTGCTCAGCAACTGGCTTATGAGCCAGACCACATCATCCTCACCAACCACAAGTCTCAGCCACCCCTCCAGCCTCCTCTGGTCCAGCAGATGTATCCTTTCAAGGTAGCAAGAAGCTTTCTTCCCCAGAGCATCCATCCTTAAAAGGACCACTCCACATTTGAGTGAGATTTCCCAACTGTGCTTTTTCTCTGCTCTTTTGCCAGAGACCCAGGGCCCTGAGAACTCCAAAAACAGAGAGATGGCCCCAAATTTGGCCTTGCAGGGAGGGATCAGCCCCTTCCTGAGACCATCACCCAGGGCCATCCCTGTTGCAATGGTGGTCTCGTAACAATCGCTTACAAACCTGGTTAGGCAAGTTGCCTTTGCGTGATGGGGCTATCTTGAGTAAATAGCATCCTATGTCCCCTGCCGGTCACTTGCTCAAGACATTGCTGGACATTGCATTAGAGTCACTGACACACAGAGTTTTGAAAATGAAAACAGGCCCTCTGGCTTCTGATCAGATAGCATTTAACTCATTCATGATTGCGCCAGAATTTCCCAAGGCTCCGGGGCCACAGAATGGATATTGCCACAATGCGAACAGAGGTTGATGGGGACAGTTGGAGCCTCAGGCCATCTACCAGGAGGAGGCTTCCAAAGACAAGCAGGCCACCAGGGGTCTGCATCACCTTGACCCCAGTAACTCCCACACGGACCTCTTCTGGGGCTGTTTAGCAAGTTGGCTAAACCTGGAGGCCAGGTTCAACCCCCAGGGGTTTGGGGGAATACGTTTTTGCCCCTTATTTTGGGACTTGTCCTGATGATAGATAGAGTTCCGAGTTGAAAGAGATGGACAAGATGTATCTTATCCATCTATTGCTATGTAACAAATCAGGCCAAAACATCATGGCTTAACTTCATGACTGTGACTTCTCATAGTTCTGCTGGTCAGCTAGACGGTTCCTCTGCTGGTTTTGTCTGGGTCCATTGGAAGGTCAGTTGGCGTGGAAGGTCCAAGGTGGCCTCACTCATGAGCCTGGTAGATGGTCCTGGCTGTTGCTGGGAGCACTCCAGTCCTTCTTCATGTGGCCTCTCATCTTTCAGTTGGTGAACTTCTGGCTGCCATATGTGGTGTCTCGGGAGAGCATCCCAAGGGGCAAAGGTGAAAGCCGCAGAGCATCTGGATGCCTCGGTTCCAGAACTCACACAATCTTACTTCCACCACGTGCTGCCGGTCTAAGCAACTCCCCAGAATCAGCTCAGGTTCTAGGAATCAAGAAATAGATTCTTCCTCTTTACAGCAGTTGCAGAAAAACATGTTTTTCAAATCTACCACAAGGTGAGAAAATATAAATGTCTCCTTGGGAAAACTGCCTTACTATTGGAAAATAATTTGGCCGAGATGCACTTTCTTGAATCAAAACTCCAGACACCTAGAGTGAAGAGAACTCCCCTCTGACCTGTGAGTGTGTGTACGAAGGTAAGTTGCCAGGCTCCCGAGAAGCCACACTGACAGCAGACTTCTTCAGCTCTGGCTGAATACAAGTCCCTTGAAAGGCAAATCCCAAACTCCTGGACCTCCACCCCCACCCCAAGACCTACTGAATAGGAACTGTGATTGGGGGTGGGGCAGCAGAGGATTAGGCCCAGTGAGCTGCATTCTCAAAAATTCTCCCAGTAATTCTGATCCACAGTCATGGTGAAGAACCACTGAATTAGCTAACAAGTTTAAAGGCAAAAAGATCAAGGCAGGAACTTGAGAAATATGGGCAATGAGCCCATTGTTTATAGAGAAGCTTCCCTTTAATCCAACCTAACAGGTCACCGGGCTTCCCCAGTGGCTCAACAGTAAAGAATCCACTGCAATGCAGGAGACGCAGGTTCAATCCCTGGGTCAGGAATATCCCCTGGAGGAGGAAATGGCAACCCATTCCAATATTCTTGCCAGGAAAATCCCACTGACAGAGGAGCCTGGAGGGCCACAATCCATGGGGTCACGAAGAGTCGGACACGACTGAAGTGACTGAGAAGGCAGGCAGGCAACAGGTCACTGGTGGGGCTACTGGATTCTAACACTGGAGTCTAGAGTAAACAAGACTAGGTCCCTGCCCCCAAATTCGAGCCCCCAGGCTCTGCCCCAAGCCCCATTCTGTAGCCCTTTCATGCATTAATTCATTCAACCTCTATAACGCCGTGACGTGGGTACCTTCATGGGCCCCAGTTTACAAACAGAGAAACTGAGGATCAGAGTAATCATGTGGTTTGAACCCAGTCATACAGCCAGTGAAGAGGTAGAGCTGGAATTCACCAGGCCACCTGGCTTCAGAGTCCATGCCCTTAGCCTTTAGACCACCTGCCTCACTCACAGCTAGCCATCGAAGCTAGCAGGCCATGAGCACTCCAGGCAAAGAAAGGAAGGGGCCAGGAGGTAGGGGTCTCTGCTTTCTCTGGTTCTCTAGCCCTTTACTTTCTATTTCAGTTTTTTGGCTGTGTCGGGTCTCAGTTTCAGCATGCAGGATCTTCTCTGTGTCCCTCAGGATCTTTTGTTTCAGCACCCAGGGCTTCTCTCTAGACGTGGGGCGTGGGCTTAGTTGCCCTGTGGCATGTGGGATCTTAGTTCCCCTGCACTGGAAGGCAGATTCTTAACCATGGGACCATCATGGAAGTCCCTGGCGGCCCTTTTTTAACCAGTGGCTGTCAGCTTAGCTCAGGTTGTACATTAGAACCACCTGGGGAACTCATACAATAGGGGTGTCTTGCCCCCAGAGGTCGTATTCACTTGTTCTCCATAGGACCCAGCCATGGAATTTTTTTAAAAACTCCCAGAGGAAACTCTTGGACTCAGCCAGAGCTGAGAACAGAGGGTCCTCAGCTGGGCAAGATCCCCCAGCTCAGCCGTGAGGATGGTGGCCCCTGTGTTGGGGACACCTGTGACCACCATATCTCACCAACTTCTGAGAAATCAGACAAGCTCAAGCCAAGAGGGGCCCTCCTGATAGACTAGACACTGGCTAGTCTATCCTGGCTAGTCCCTGCCTAGACTGAGCACTGGCAACCCATGGGTGGCTTGGAAATGATCCTGACACTCCACTCAGATATTCTGATTGGGTTGGTCTGGGACAGGGTGGGTCATCTATATACCCATCCCCTAAATTGATTTTAACGTGTAGCTGGTTTGGAACCACTGATCCAGCCCTAGATACTCAGTTAACCGATGAAGAAAACCAGGCTCAGAGAGAAGTGACTTGCCCGAGGTCACACAGCACGCTTGCTCCAGAGGTCAGCCTAGAGTCCGAACGCCTAGCCAGCACTATTTCTATGCTGTAATGCATAGAGTTTGCAAAAGCATTTCACATAAGTTACCTAGTCGGTCTATACACTGCCACACTGTGTTGCTTCCTGTCCCCATCCTCTCATTTCACAGAAGGTGAAACCAGAGCCCAGAGGAGGAAAGTGACCTGCCCAAAGCTGCTCAGTGACAGAAACCAGCTAGGAACTCAGGTGTCCTGACTGCAGGTTGAGGACATGGCTACTCCTCTAGGTACCCATGGCTGGTCATCTGAGAGCTAAGCTCCACTAGCCCATAGGATTCTCCTGAGCCTCCAGACCACGAGCTGAGTTTGGACACACACACACACATACCTCCAGGATAGGCTGTGCAGGAATCTCCTGGTGGAAGTTGCCAGACACACTGGCAGTTTCATTCAATGATGATCCCTTACCCACTCTTCGAGGACACAACAAGCTTTCCTGTTTACAACACACATTTGCATCTATTGTCTCCTAGGTGCATCCAGGACAGTCCCTATTCTACCCAACTGCAGACTGCAGCTCAGGGATCTTTCAAGACTTTGCCCTGGAACCAAAGCCAGACCCGGATCCAGAACCAGTTCTGCAGGCTCCAGTTCCATGCTCCATCCACCTGCAGCCAGTCTCCAGAGTCTGGGCGTGGGACCTCCTGCACTGTGCTTTGTGGAAGTGTTTTCTGCCTGCCTGGACAGAGGGCCAGAGGTCAGGATGGAGGTGGGGTGGGGGAGGAATGGCACAGGACAGGGGCCCTGGTTTGATCATTTCTGCTTTCAGGTTGCTGCTGCTAAGTCGCTTCAGTCGTGTCCGACTCTTAGTGACCCCATGGACTGCAGCCTACCAGGCTCCTCTGTCCATGGGATTTTCCAGGCGAGAGTATTGGAGTGGGGTGCCATTGCTTTCTCCGGGTTTCAGGTTACCTGTTGTCAAAAGACAGATGTTCCCCAAAGTGGTAGATGCAGAAAACAGACCTCACTTCTCGCTTTAGACGAAACCCAAAACAGACAGGTGATTTCTACCTTCTCATTTGATCGTTTGAGGATGAGAAATATTAAAACCTGCTTTCTCCCTGTCCACATCTCCTGACAATGACCGGACATAGGGGGCCAGGCCTTCAGGAGGGCCCAGGATGGGTGGTCATTTATTTTGTTTATATGCACTGATGTGACCCTACCCTAAATGTTCTGAAATTAACTCATTTCATTATTCAAAATAGCTCAAGAAAAGGACAATGTTATGATCCCCGCTTTAGAGATTAGGAAATAAGGTACTGAGAGGTTCTCTGAGTTGCCCAAGAGCACACAGCTAGGAAGAAGAGGAGCCAGGGTTTGACCCCAAGCAGCCTGGGTGGCGCTAGTAGAAAAGAACCCTCCTGCCGATGCAGGATTCCTGAGTCTGGAAGATGCCCTGGAGGAGGGCACGGCAACCCACTCCAGTATTCTTGCCTAGAGAATTCCCATGGACAGAGGAACCTGGTGGGTTACAGCCCATGGATTTGCAAAGAGTAGAACATGGCTGAAGCGACTTAGCATGCAAGCACAGCCTAGCTGCATATCCTTCTTAACAGACTATGGTTTACTGTGCAACACCGTTCTGGGTTTCTGGGTTAAGACAGTCCCCCAGGAAGGTTCTAAGAACAGGGCAGAGCAAGACCTCACACTCATCTGATGGATGAAGACAGAGTGTGGACTCCACATTTCCGGAGTAGGGGTCAGAGAACACACACCTAGATGTGTGGATGCCCATTGCAGACCCTCACCACACCTTCCACCCTCCTTCTCACATGCGCTGCTGTGATTAGAATCTGCAGCTCTGGTGGTTGCTGTAATAATTCCCATTGTACAGGAAGGAACATTGAGCTGGGAGAGGATGTAAGTGACTTACTCAAAGCCACAAGGGCTTCCCTGGTGGCTCAGTGATAAAGAATCCTCCTGCCGATGCAGGAGCTTCAGGAGACACGGGTTTGATCCCTGGGTCAGGAAGATCCCCTGGAGAAGGAAATGGCAACCTACTCCAGTATTCTTGCCAGGGAAAGCATATGGACAGAGGAGCCTGGTGGGCTACAGTCCATGGGGTCACAAAGAATCGGACATGACTTAGCAACTAAACAACAACAAAGCCACAAAGCTAATAAATGCAGACCTTGGAATCTCACCCCCAGGTTCTGCCCCTCACTTCATCTGGCTCTTTCCAAGACCCCTCAGAAGGATTCAGCAGAAACTGTGATCGCCATTATGAAAAGGCTAAGGTGCAAAATTCTATGATTGGTATGTAATTCCAGGCCTCTTAGCTTCTGAAAGTGTCCTCTTCTGCCTCCCGCTTCCACCATTGGTCTGTGTATTGTTGCCATTTTAGTAACCTGTGTCTGGGATATAGAAGCACATGTTAACCTGCTTGGTGTAGGGCTCAGCAAATGGCCCCATGGACCCTTGGTCTTAAAGAGAACAGGTCCAGTCTTGCCTGGCAGCTTGGTTATGGACTGAGAGCCCCTCCTGGCTCTGTTCGAATGTCCAGAGGGCCAGTTCCACCCTCATAGGTAGATGGTAGGACCAGTTACCAAGGGAGGAGGCAGGGTTCATTGGAACAGAGGGCCGTTCCAAAGAGGCCAGCAGTGCCAAGCATGATGTTCGGAGCAATCACACAGCTCACATGACTTGAATATTGTGTGCCGGTGTCCCTGTAAGAGTGTTAAGCCTGGCATCACCTGGACTGTGCACTCCACAGACTCTTAGATGTTGGCTGCCCTCAGAAGCAATGGGACCCGAGCATCACCTGTCACTGCAGCCGGGAGGGCACATGACTGTGGCTGGAGGGTCTGTCGGGGTCCACCCCTAGCCCCGAGATCCTGGGCTGTGCCCCGCAAGCACCCTTTCCCAATTTCCATTTTGCAATCAGCCTGATCGCAAACATCCCAGCAACCGTCCGCAGCCTGAGGAGAACACATCCTCCTGACCCTTTTCTATATCCCCCAGGGATATGCGGGAGGAGAGGCCTCAGCTATCAGTCAGGAGGCCAGGAGATGCCACTGGGTCCTGGCCAGGTGCCTGAGCACCAGCCACACTGTCAAAGCATCTTGACCAGCCCCAAACTCAGTGAAGAAAGGGAATCAATAGAGAAGAAACTGAGCGGCAATCTTAGCGATGTCTCGTTTGAGGTGCCTCTGGTATCTTAAGTGAAACAGTAACCAAACAACAAATAATTCTATTAAGAAATGGGCAGAGGACTTGTACAGACGTCTACCCAAAGAAATCATCCAAACGTCCCACAGGGATGTGAAAAGATGCTCAATGTTACCAACCAGGAAATGCAAATGAAACCACAATGAAATACCATCTCACACTTGTCAGAATGGTTGTTATGAAAAAGACAAGAGATGACGGATGCTGGTGAGCAGAAAAGGGGGCCCTCGTTTACTGCTGGTGGAAATGTACATTGGTGCAGCCAGTATAAAAAACAGCATGGTGCTCCCTCAAGAAATTAAAAACGGAATTGCCATATGATTTAGCAGTTTTTCTGCTGAGTATACGTCCAAAGGAAATGAAATCATTAACTTGAGAAGAGTTATCTGCACCCCATTTTCATAAAATTAAATTTTTTCAGCATAAAATTATGCTGCAGCATTATTTACAGCAAGCAATAGAAACAGCCTAAGTGTCCCTCAGTGGCTTCCCAGATGCTCGAATGGTAAGGAATCTGCCTGCAATGGGGGAGACCTGGGTTCGATCTGTGGGTTGGGAAGATCCCCCAGAAGAGGGCGTGGCAACCTAACCCACTATTCCTGCCTGGAGAATCCCATGGACAGAGAAGCCTGGCAGGCTATATGGTCCTTGGGGTTGCAGAGTCGGACACGACTGAAGCAACTGAGCACAAATAGATAGAAGTTGCCATTAAATCAATATAGCATCTTATAATCAATGAGAATGGGAAATAGAGCCTACGCTTTTATCCCCTTCAGAGCCAGAAATAGTCAAGCCAAGCTCGATAGTGAAACCAGACTCATCCTTCTATGGGATCAAATACCCTGCAAGGACTTGTCCTCAGCAGCGTTTCTTTTTTCTTTTCCCTACTTCCAGGGGGCGGCATTTCCCTCCAGACCTGGGAGGTGTACCTTTTGATCATTATCGAGCCATCTGTCAGCACCACTCTACCTGGCTCCGGAGTTTCTCCTTCCCAGAGGGCCCTTCTCTCTGTGAGTGGCCACACCAGGATCATCCCGGAGATGCAGACTGTCACAGGGAAAGCAGCTGTGAGGATCAGCCTCTCCAGGAACTGGCTCGGACACCCCAGTTTTCCCAGACAGAGCATCGATGAGCATGCCAAGGGCTGGGTCCCACAGAGCCCGCCTTCCCCGCAGGGACTCCCAAGGCCGCAGCGTATCTCCCATCTCCCAGTGAAGCAATCTACATAATGAGCCACATTAATATCGAGGCTACCTGAGGCCACTTGTCTCAACCTGGAGCCCAGGTGCCTGTCGCAACGAGCACATAAATGATTATTCAGCTCCCTTCCAACCAGCTGAGCAAAGATTAATGGGGTCTCACTCTGGGATGGCTGCCTAGCACCTTACTCCCCTGGGGTGGACTCTGTCCCCAGAACAGGTTTTTCAGGAAAACTGACCCCTATGCAGCACAAGGGCACTCTTCTGACATGGCCCCTGAAATGCCAAAACAGCCCCAGGGAGTCTGACCTCGCTCTGGCTCTGGATATTCTTTGAAAGGCTGTTTTGTTAAGCAACATCCTTTGAGCCTTTTTGTATGGGCAAGACACCCTCCAGGCTACTGCAATGCTCTAAGGAAGACCCTCTGACCTCCACTCCAATGTCCTACCATTTCATAAACACATCTAACTGAAAAGATGAATGTGGTGGGTGGGGAGTAGGGCTAGCCTCTACAATGACTGAGCACAGAAGGAAATACCACCCCTAAAGGTATCACTCCCCTCATTTGAAAGGCTTCCCTAGAGGCTCAGTGGTAAAGAATCCACCTGCCAGTGCAGGAGACTCGGGTTTGATCCCTGGTCTGGGAAGATCCCACATGCCTCGGAGCAATTAAGCCCAGGAGCCACAACCACTGAAGCTCTCCTGTGCCCTAGAGCCTGTACTCTGCAACAAGAGAAGCCACTGCAAGGAGAAGCCCGCTCACTGCAGCCAGAGAATGGACCCTGTTTGCAGCAACTAGAGAAAAGCCCATGCAGCCACAAAGACCCAGCACAGCCAAAAATAAAATAAATAAAATTATTTTTTCAAAAAAAAATAAAGAACCAGGACAGGGATTCTCTAATAATTCTCCACATGGCCTAAGGAGATTTACTCTCCCTCTCTGAACCTTTAATCCTGGGCAAATCCAGGACTAGCTAAGTCCTAGCTTCATTATTCTACCAGTGTCAGTGCAGGCGGGTCTGCCTCCATTGCCCAGATGTTACCCAGGCTTAGTGGGTAACAAGAATGATGTGGATAAAGGTGCCACAGCTGGCTGGCTCTGCACTGAGGAGGAAAGATGGGAGGACATACAGCTGTCACCAGCAGTGAGGGACCTTCAAGGGAAGACAAGGATTGGAAGGGAGACAGTGGGGGAAGCAGGGTACATTTTATAGACAACAGAAAAGGCTCAGAGGTGGAGAAACAGGCAAGGTAAACTGAGGTTATGGTGAGAACATGGAAGAGACTCTCAGACCAGTGGCTCTGCCAAACTCCCAGAGCCTTCTTTTCAGAATTTTCCATCCCCTAAGAGATGAAGCTGCATTGCTCAACTATCGTGCTCAGTCTGTCATGGGTGTTCCAAGTCTGTTCCCAGAGATGGTATCAGTGTGGGTCGTGGATTACCATATGAATTGACTTTGAGTCTAGAAGGGTTAGCTGGATACCTACTCATTGGTACCCAGCAGCACACATCTCCCCTCGACCTTTTCTCTTTTGAAGCCCATCCAAATGCTACCTCCATCATGGCTGCACCCTGCATAGGGAATAACTCTGTGTGCAAGGCCAGGCTCTACCTTCTAGGAGCTATGTGCCCTTATGCAAGCTATAAACCTCAGTTTCCCAACCTGTAAAATAAGAAGTAATCCTAGCACCTATCGCAAAGGTTCCCTGGGAGACTTAAATAAGTCTAACACGCGTATAGTCTCTAGAACAGCACTTGTACTTAACGTACAATAAATACTGCATTGATGTTAGGGATAGCCAGTGACCATGTGTAGTTCTCCTTTATTCCCTCCTCTGGGAATTTCCTGTATCAGCACAATGTCTTTGCCAGGAGGTGCCCAGGAGAGAAGTGCTGAGTAATTGACGTGCCTTGGACTGGAAAACCTGAGACAGCATTGCCCAGAGGCTCCTGCATGGACTTCAAGTCCCACAGCCTGTGTTTGAATCCCAGCCCTGCTACTTACAAAGAGTGACTTCAGCAAGTTACTTAACCTCAGGAGAGAAGGCTTCCTGGAGGAGGTGATGTCTGCATCTCACAACATATGGAGGAGTCAGCAAAGGGGAGGAGATGTGAGAAGAATGGACAGTCAAGGCAGGATCAGAGGAACAAAGAGAGCCCTTGAAATATATAAAAGGGATATGCTGACAGGTGAGGCTAGAAAATAGAGCTCAGGTGACTGAAGTCTTGATGGCCAAGCTGGTAAGAATAGGGGATTTTATCCAGAAAGCAATGAGGACCTGCTGAAGGGTTATAAACGAGAGAACCACATGATCAGATTTACAGTTTTGGAAGCTCTACTCATCTGCCCCATAAATGTTCCAAATTTCCTTCCTGTCTCCAAGAGGGAGTCTGCAGAAGGTTAAGGGCACCTCACAGCCACACAAGGCCCATTTCCTTTATCACCACAGTTTGAGCCCATTCCTTTAACTCCATGCTATGATTTAACAAAGCTACTTTATCTCTGTGAATCACAATTTCTTCATCTACAATGTAAAGTAACAGCAGATCTGTGGTTGGACTCTTGTAAGAGTGAACCTGGGATTCCATCTATAAATGTCTAGTCTAGCACCTGGCCCATTAGACAAGCACAGTAAAGGAGCTTCCCTTCCCTCTCCTTTCTCTGAGATGCATTCTTCTTGTTCCGGGCTGAAAATAAACAATTTCTAAACATATTCTTTGATTGATTGATTTGATATTTGCTATTTTCCACAACAAAGGTCTGTCTAGTCAAAGCTATGGTTTTTCCAGTAGTCATGTATGGATGTGAGAGTTGGACTATAAAGAAAGCTGAGCGCCAAAGGACTGACACTTTTGAACTGAGGTGTTGGAGAAGACTCTTGAGGGTCCCTTGGACAGCAAGGAGATCTAACCAGTCCATCCTAAAGGAAATCAGCCCTGAATATTCATTGGAAGAATTGATGCTGAAGCTGAAACTCCAATACTTTGGCCACCTGATGTAAAGAACTGACTCATTTGAAAAGACTCTGATGCTGGGAAAGACTGAAGGCAGGAGGAGAAGGGGACAACAGAGGATGAGATGGTTGGATGGCATCACTGTCTCAATGGACATGAGTCTGAGTAAACTCCGAGAGTTGGTGATGGACAGGGAGTCCTGGTGTGCTGCAGTCCATGGGGTCGCAAAGGGTCGGACACAACTGAGCGACTGAACTGAACTGAACTGATTTTCCACAATCGTAGTCTTGACTATCCATGAGCAACTCTGGGGCTCCCCAGGGGGCACTAGTGATAAAGAACCTGCTTGCCAATGCAGGAGACATAAGAGACATTGGTTCAAACCCTGGGACAGGAAAATCCCTTGGAGGAGGGCATGCAACCCACTCCAGTATTCTTGCCTGGAGAATCCTGTGGACAGAAGAGCCTGGCAGGATACAGTCCATAGGGTTGCAAAGAGTTGCACACAACTGAAGCAACTTAGCATGCACACATGCTTGAGCAGCTCTGAAGGCCTCTAACATGGTAGTGACTCTGAATTTAGCTGAAGTCTCAAATTAGAATCACAGGAGCATAAAGATGGGCAAGTCATTTAGCAAATGAATCTGACCGTATTAGTCGGGTAAAGACTGGGCTGCTCTAACAAAGAGGTCCAAAAATGCAATGGCTCAAACAATATGGAGAATTCTCTTTCATGAAACAGCTCTGAGGTGAGCTGTCCGGGTCATCAAGGAGGCTCTGCTCCATCATAGCTAGGTTCCAGTTGTCAGAGTAAAGAAGGGCTTTGCCCAGTGACCCAAGCCTCAGACCCACAAGCGGACACATCACTTCTACCGGCAAGCACTCAGGCGCTAGTGTGCGCATGTTCAATCACACAGGCGGGGCCGACTCTCTGCAACCTCATGGGCTGTAAACTGCCAGGCTTCTCTGTCCATGGAATTTTTCAGGCCAGAATACTGGAGTAGATCACCGTTTCCTTCTCCAGAGGATCTTTCCGACCCAGGGATAGAGCCTGTATCTCCAGTTTTGGCGGGTGGATTCTTTACCATGTGCCACCTGTGTTATGTGCCATATCCTTTCATCCCAGTCGGCTTGCCCACACTCAGGTCCTTGGCCACATCTAACTGCTGAGAAGGTTGGGAAATGCAATTTAGCTGACCAGCTACAGGCCCAGCTACAATCCTAACAACAGGACAAGTGGAAGAATGGATTCTGGAAGCCAGCTCATCAATCTGCCTCCCTGGCTGACCATCAAGCATCTGCAGGATATGAGACTTTGTTGTAAGTCACCATAGGTGCTTTACAGATGCATACTGCTCACCCAGCAAGGTGGTTTACAATCTGGGGGAGCTAACAAGTCATTAGACAGGATACTGTCTCTCCAGCTCAGCTACAGACCTCCATTCCTTGTTTTTATAACCCAAGCCTAATCCACAATTGTTTTATATTCTTGGCCCCTGTAGGCATTTGCGTCTGGGCCCTTGTTCTTAATATCAATTGTAATACTTATTATTGAGGCTGAGATAATACTATCAAGATGTTATGACAGAGATTCATACCACCCATCATGCCACTTATAGGGCTGTGTTATGTGCCATATCCTTTCCTCCCAGTCGGCTTGCTGCTCACCAAAACCAGTGTTCTTCTCTTTACCCTGGGCACACAGCTAGACTACATTTCCCAGCCTCCTCTGCAGCCAGGTGTGGCCATGGGACTGAGTCTTCTCCAGTGTAACATGAATAGAGACATTACTCAGGCCTGGCGCGTAAGACCTGCATGTACTCTTTAACTTCTGGTTGAAGGGATGGCTAGAATGACCTCCAGGGTGACCTTAGGAGCTACATCAGTTTTCCCAGATGATTACATGGAGAACAGCTAAGCACCAACTTGAAACCTATGCTGTAATATGAACCAAAACCACTTTGTTAAACCATATACATTTGGGGCCTATTTGTTACCACAGCTAGCCCATCCTAACCAGTACACTCCATTTGATAAGTGTGGCAATGGGCACACAGAAAGGTCAAGACATCTGTTCAATGTCACAAAGATAATGTGGAATGCAGGGGTTCAAACCCAGACCCACCTGTATTCCAGGTAACTCCTGTGCCTTATCTTTTAGCCAGGTTTGTTGAGGTATTAGTTACATGCAACAAAACTGATCTTTCTTAAGAATATAGTTTCATGACTTTTGATAAATGCAGTCATATACCCATTAACGCAATCAAGATACAGAACATTTCTGTCATTCCCAAAAGGCCTCCTGTGCTTTTTGCCAGTCAGTCTCCTTCTATTTATCCCCTCTTTCCCCAGCCCTTGGCAACCTGTCTCTGCACTTCTGGAATCACAGAATATGTGGCCTTTCAAGTGTGGCTTCTTTCACTAAGCATAATGATTTTCATATTTTCCCATGTTGTCTCATTATCAGGAGCTTACTCCTTCACTGAGTAGTATCCCAGTGCATGGAAGTACCACTATTTGTTTACCAGCTGATGAGGATCTGGTTTTTTTCCAGGTCAGGGTTGTTACAAGTACAGTTGCTATGAATATTCACATACAGATGTATGTGTGGACTTATATTTTCATTTCTCTGCAGACTGATGGATCAGAGAGAAAGCATACGTTTACCTTCATAAGAAACTGTCAAAGTATTTTCCAAAGTGATTTCCCAGATTTTTACGAACATGTCACCGAAAGTGAAAAATGAAGCCCTTGTTTCAACCACAACATGATCCAAAGCAAAAGCTTTAATAACCAGGAAGACAGTGCTGAAATGTGTCCAAAGACATCAAAACAATGAAGAGCCATACGCCACTTACCTTCCAGGAGCCCAAGACACTGTGGTTCCAGAGGCAGCCCAGCTAACGGAGGATGCGCCTCCCCCAGAGAAACAAGCTTGACCCCTGGGCCGTCAAGTTGGTCTGGCCATGAAGTTGACCATCAAGATCAAGGTCACACTGGTGTTCACCAAGGATGATAACAAGGTCAATAAGTGTGAGGTCAGACACACTGTGGAGAAGCTCTTCTACCTTGACCAGCCACAGCCAACACTCTGACCAGCTCTCATAGTGAGAAAACAGTGTGCATTCAATCCCTGCCTATAGCACTTTGGATGCTGGAAAAAAAAAAAATGTGATCATCTACTCTGAGTTTGGTTGGCCAATTCTAAATATAATATGCTTTTTTGTTTTACTGTCTTAAAAATAAAAAGCATTTACTCCATTTTGCATTCTCACCAGCAATGTGCAAGAATTCCAGTTGCTCCAAATTTTTAGCAGCAGTTGGCATTGTCAGTCTTTTGAACTTTAGTCATCCCAGTGTCTGTATATTAATACTTCACTTTGGTTTTAATTGACATTTCGCTGATGGCTAACATTGCAGAGCATCTTTACATGGACCTCCTAGCCATTTGTACATATTCTTTGGTAAAGTGTTTATAAAAAAATAATCTTTGGGCCATTTCTTAATTAGATTGTTTTCATCACAAATATTTTCTCCCAGATTGTGGCTTATCATCTCATTTCCTTAATAGTGTCTTTCAAAGGGCATACACTTTCATTTTGAAAATGAATTTATCATTTTTTCTCTTATGGTTTGTGTTTTTCTGTGCTGTCATTTTTTTAATATGATTTAACATTGTGTTTAGGCCTCATCCAGAGAACTTTCTCTGCAAGATGAAATTGGATGTTTTTAGAAGGCTAAATTTACACATCAGATTTACTTGGGGGAAGGGAGTAGGGAGGGAGTAAGTGACTTTTTATTTGGTGTGTTGTGACTTTTTAAAATTTGTACTTATGACACTAATCACCAAGTGAGAAAGAAAAAATAATAGGGTAATTTGAAAAGGCAGGTCAGAAGTTTTGTGAGCATTAGATTTTCTTAGCAAAAGCCTGATTAAGAAGGTAAAAGAGGATGGAGTCTTGCTAAATGAGCAGAACATAAAAACAAGGCCCATGGGCCTGGCACAAGCTATCTGAAACCTGCAGGCAGGTCTCCAACCCACAACCTGCACTTGACCGAAAGAAAATGATTTCTACTGCTCAGCGAGGCTCCTTCCTGGAAGGGCCATTTACTCCCTTCCACGCTAGGCAGACTTTAATAAGCAAAGCACACAACTTCTTGCAAACAGCCCAGGCAGGAGGGTTAACTCATTATTTTCCCTGCTATTACAACCAGCCAGATGATTCTGGAACAATCTGAGTCCCAGTGTAGCAGGAGGGGCCAACAGTAGATCACAGATTTCCCATGGCTCTTGCAGTGTCCTACTGGCTGCAGAGCCCATTGGAGCAAGCCCAAGGAATTTGGGGGTTGACATTATGCAGCTGCCAAGCCTACAACTGCTGACCCGGGCTAATTTGAGACGGCATCCGTGCTTGCTGCTGTGTTATAGGTTCATTCCGTAGCCATTCCCATCAGGGCTTGTCACAAAAAATGGCACAGAAGGTCACATGGTCTGGACTCATTGAAGTAAAAGGCTGTCTGTCTAAATCTGGATTTTTAAAGAAAGAGACACACTAGGTAATAAAAAAGAGAGTCTCTGAACTTTGATGTTGGAAGGCTAGAGTTAGACTTGCCAGATGTACTAGCTGTGTGACCAAGAGCAATGTATTCCACCTCCCTGGTCCTCAGTTTGTTGTTTAGTCATTAAGTTGTACCCAACTCTTTGCAAAATCTATGGCTATAGCCCGCAAGGCTCCTTTGTTCATGGGATTTCCCAAACAAGAATACTGGAGTAGGTTGTCCTTTCCTTCTCCAGGGTATCTTCCTGATCCAGGGATCAAATCCATGTCTCCTGCATTGCAGGCAGATTGTTTTACTGCTGACCACCTGGGAAGCCTCAGTCTCCTCATCTATAAAACAGGAATTGATGAAATCACAAAGAGTACATGTAATGATGCCAAAGTGCCCAGCTCAGCTAGCCCCTGGCCCACAGTGAGCTCTTAGTAAATATGAGTCCCCTTGCTGCCCCTCTCTCTTCTTTCCCCTACAGATAGCTGGAGAGCAAGTCAGTGAAATAAACAGCTAGAGTTAATACTCAGCCCCCTCAAATGTTAAGTTGGAGCAGCCACTATGGAAAATAGTATTGATATTCTTTTAAAAGCTAAAGATAGAGCTACTATATTATCCAGCAATCCCACTCCTGGGCATATATCTGGAAAAGACAAAAACTCTAATTCCAAAAACTACATGCATCCCAGTGTTCGTAGCAGTACTGTTTACAATAGCCAAGATATGCCTGCGTGCTCAGTCACCAGTCGTGTCCAACTCTCTGCAACCCCATGGACCGTGGCCCGCCAGGCTCCTCTGTCCAAGGGATTCTCCAGGCAAGAATACTGGAATAGGTTGCTATTTCCTTCTCAAGTGATAAAGTATGAAGTGAGTGAAGTGAAGTCGCTCAGTCGTGTCAGACTCTTGGCGACCCCATGGAGTGTAGTCCGCCAGGATCCTCTGTCCATGGAAACAACCTGAATGTCCACCAACTGACAAATAAGATGTGGTGTGTATACACATTGGACAATACTCTGCCATAAAAAGAATGAAAATATTGCCATTTGCAGCAACGTGGATGAACCTAGAGCTTATCATACTTAGTAAAGTAAGTCAGACAGAGAAAGGCAAATAAATATAGTGTGTGGAATCTTAAAAAGTGATAAAAAATGAACTTATTTACAAAACAGAAATAGACTCACAGACATAGAAAACAAATTTATGGTTACCAAAGGGGAAAAGGAGGGGGAGGGATAAATTAGGAGTTTAGGAATTAACTGATACAAACTACTATATTTAAAATATAGGTAAACAACAAGAATTTACCATATAACCCAGGGGAAAATATTCAATATCTTGCAATAATACTGATAAAATAAATCTGAAAAAAATAAAAGTAAAAATAATCTGAAAATGTGTATATATGTGTAAATAACTGAATCATTTTGCTGTGTGCTTGGCACTAACACAATACTGTCGATCAATTAGACTTCAATTAAAAAATTTTTTAAATTTCATCCCCTTCATAGTTGTGAACATGGACATATTGTATGACCGCTATGTGTTTCAGCTTTCATATTTTTAAAGAATGTTCTGAAGGGAGAAACCTGGGCTGGAAATATTGATCTGGTCAACATCAACAGTGAAAGCAGAAGCAGCTGCTTAAGTGAGGTGTGTTCCAAGAAGAGAAGCAGAGTGAAGTTAGAACAGGGATTACACGAGCCCTCAAGGGTCAGCTGCAGGGAAGAGTGAAAGTTGAAGGAAACAAGAAGAATGGGTCCAGCAAGTGCCCAATGAAATGTGGAAGCCACACAGAGCACTAGGGAGAAAAGATCTAATACGTCCCCAGGGTACTTGGCACTCAGGAGCTCATTTATTTCAGGGAAGAGATGGAGGTAGAGGTGGTGGAACCATGAGGTAGGTAGATACGAGTTGTGTCCAAGTTGAAAATGATGGGGGGAAAAGGAACTGTAATTAAAAAGCTAGACTGGCCCAGTGGTTAAGACTTCACCTTTCAATGCAGGGGTACTAGTTTGATCCCATGCAGGGGGTACTAGTTCGGTCCTAAGATCTCATATGCCTCATGGCCAAAAAAACAAAACATAAAGCAGAAGCAATATTGTAACAAATTCGTTAAAGACTTTTTATTTTATTTTTTTTTTATGTGTGCATAATTGTCCTTGTTGGTTTATTTTTATTTATTTATTTAAAAAAAATTTTTTTTTTTAGTTTGTTTTGCTTTACAATACTGTATTTGTTTTGCTACACATCGACATGGATCAGCCACGAGTGTACATGATCTCCCAATCCCGACCCCCACCTCCCCCCTCCCCGTTAAAGACTTTTTAAAAGAGGGAAAAAAAACTAAAGCCAGTATGGTTAAGTGATAATGTCAAGACAAAGAAGATTTGGTGCATCAAAACGTCACAGGAAAGAAAGGGAGAAGATAAGGAGAGAAAGACATCAGGAGCCAGGAGTTTTTCAGGGTCAGTGTGGGGAGCCAATATCCAGGTCACCGCAGTGTTTGGTGAAACCCTTCACAGGGGGCCGTTGGATTAACTTGCACAACCTTGACTCCTGAGTGATAGAGAGCAAGGTCAGGGTGGTACACAGCCCTGGTGACGCTGTGACATGGCACTGACCCAGGGAGGGAGTGTGTACCTGGGCTTCCACCTGAAGCGCCAATCTCCAGAAGGTGCTAGGAGCAGGGAGAAGCTGGAGAGTTACTGTATTTGTCTATGGGCTGCTCACAAGGATGATTCAGTTATGAGTTCAGTTCAGTTCAGTCGCTCAATTGTGTCTGACTCTTCATGACCCCGTGGACTGCAGCACACCAAGCTTCCCTCTCCATCACCAACTCCGGGAGCTTACTCAAATTCATGTCCATCAAGTCAGTGATGCCATCTAACCATCTCATCTTCTGTCGTCCCCTTCTCGTCCCGCCTTCAATCTTTCCCAGCATCAGGGTCTTTTCCAGTGAGTCAGTTCTTTGCATCAGGTGGCCAAAGGATTGGAGCTTCAGTTTTAGCATCAATGAATATTCAGACTGATTTCCTTTACAATTGACTGGTTTGATCTCCTTGCAGTCCAAGGGACTCTCAGGAGTCTTCTCCAACACCGCAGTTCAAAGCATCAGTCCTTCATCACTCAGCTTTCTTTATAGTCTGACTCTCACAACCATACATGACTACTGGAAAAACCATAGCTTTGACTAGACAGACTGTTGTCAGCAAAGTAATGTCTCTGCTTTTTAATATGCTGTCTAGTTTGGTCATAGCTTTTCTTCCAAGGAACAAGTGTCTTTTAATTTCATGGCTGCAGTCACCATCTGCAGTGATTTTGGAGCTCAAGAAAATAGTCTGTCACTGTTTTCATTGTTTCCCCATCTATTTGCCATGAAGTGATGGGACCAGATGCTATGATCTTCATTTTTTGAATGTTGAGTTTTAAGCCAGCTTTTTCACTCTCCTCTTTCATTTTCATGAAGAGGCTCTTTAGTTCCTCTTTGTTTTCTGCCATAAGGGTGGTGTCCTTTACATATCTGAGGTTATTGATATTTCTCCCGGCTGACAGACTGTTGTCAGCAAAGTAATGTCTCTGCTTTTTAATATGCTGTCTAGTTTGGTCATAGCTTTTCTTCCAAGGAACAAGTGTCTTTTAATTTCATGGCTGCAGTCACCATCTGCAGTGATTTTGGAGCTCAAGAAAATAGTCTGTCACTGTTTTCATTGTTTCCCCATCTATTTGCCATGAAGTGATGGGACCAGATGCTATGATCTTCATTTTTTGAATGTTGAGTTTTAAGCCAGCTTTTTCACTCTCCTCTTTCATTTTCATGAAGAGGCTCTTTAGTTCCTCTTTGTTTTCTGCCATAAGGGTGGTGTCCTTTACATATCTGAGGTTATTGATATTTCTCCCGGCAATCTTGATTCCAGTTTGTCCTTCATCCAGCCCAGCATTCTGCATGATGTACTCTGCATATAAGTTAATAAGCAGGGTGACAATAAACAGCCTTGACGTATTCCTTTTCCAGTTTGGAAACAGTCCATTGTTCCATGTCCAGTTCTAACTGTTGCTTCATGACCTGCATATAGATTTCTCAGAAGGCAGATAAGGTGATCTGATATTCTCATCTCTTTAAGAATTTTCCACAGTTTGTTGTGATCTATACAAAGGCTTTAGTGTAGTCAATGAAGCAGAAGATTTTCTGGAATTCTCTTGCTTTTTCTATGATCTAACTTGGATCATAAGGGTGGACACTATCTCCATTCCCCGCTGGAATCTTTGAAGGTCATGGGCCATCAAGGAGAGCAGAACAGGAGGAGGAGCAGAGAATTTTGAGATCTGGGGAGAAAGTGCAATCGTTTCGGGATCTAGGTAACAGTAGTTTTGACTCATGTCTCTCTTGTCCTTTGCAAAGTACTTTCACTGGTATTATTTTAATTTTGGAAGGATTAGTTCCATTGTACAGAACTGGGAAACAGCTGGCTTATTCAAGATCACACAGTGGGGAGTGGCAGGGCTGGGATGGAGACCTCTATTTCTGTGATTCATGGTTCAATTCTCTCCCTACCAGGGTGCTTCTGAAATCACCCAAACATACATTTCTTAAGTACTTTTGTGTGCTAGGCACCACGTGAAGGCACTGACAATGAATTTCATGAGTGGCAGACGTGTTAGTTGTTTGCCCAACACCCACTCCACCCTCTTTGTTGCTACTGAACTCTGATTTAATTTGCGGTAACAACATGTATTTGACTGGACCAAACAGCGCACGACAAGGCTGCTTCTCAGTTTCCTTGCAGCTTAAGGGTGTAAAGTGACCTATTTCGGCCAACAAGGTATAAGGAGAAATCCCCCAGGTGGGGTTTCTGAGAAGACTATACTTTTTAAATTTTTTTTTGGCCATCTTAGTTCTCTGACTAGGGATTGAACTCAGGACACAGCAGTGAAACCACTGAGTCAGTGCTGGACAGCCAGGAAACTCGCCTCTACTTTCTTGAGAAAAAGGGACAGGCTCAGCTGTGTCCCCCAGCTTCCTTCTGCTTCCCTAGTCCCCTTTCCCCTGCCTCACTCTTGACATGAGGCCTCGGGATGTCAACCTTGCATCCTGCAACCATGAGATCACAACACCAGATTGTGGAAGATGAAGAGAAGAATTCATACCTCTGGCAGCATGGTTGAACAGCTGAACCAATACCTGCGTCCCCCACAAAACCTTTATTTACTCTAGCCATTGGTGCTAGACTTCCTATTACCTGCAGTTGAATGTATTATAATTGATAAACAGGCCCACTCAGTGAGGCAAGCCCCAGAACCAATCCAACTGGATTCTATTCTATTCTATTTATTTGTATGTTTACGGATACCAGGTGCCACAGCCGATTTTATGTGTCACCTTGACTGGATCACAGATACTTAGTCAAACACCATTCTGGTTGTTTCTGTGAAGATGTTTTTGGATAGTATTAACATTTAAATGGGTAGACTGAATAAAACAGATTGCCCTGCCTAATGCTGGTGGGCCTAATCCAATCATCTGAAGGCTTGACTAGCTCAAAATCTTGACTATTCCCCCAATGAAAGGGAATTCCTCCTGCTTGACAAGCAAGGACATTGAGGTTTTTGTTGTTTTTTTTTTTTCCCTGTCTTCAGGCTCTAAGAGAAACATCAGCTTTCCTGGGTCTCCAGTTTGCCAGCTGCATATCTAGGAACTTGAGAGCCTAGATAATTATGTGACCCAATTTGAATAAATAAATAATAGATAGGTAGATAGACAGATAAATCCTATTGGCTCTGTTTCTCTGGAGGACCTTGAATAATACATCAGCTGTCTTTTTTTTCCCCCTACAACACTTGTATCTAGAGAGTCAGAGCAGTTACTTTCACAATAACCCAGAAATGGAAACAGCTCATGTGTCTATCAACAGGAGAATGGACAAACTGTGATATATCCATACAATGGAATACTACTAAGCAATAAAAAGGAGCCACTGTTGGTACATGCAAAATCATGGGAGCATCTCAAAAGCATTACGCCAAGTAAACAAAGCCAGACCTAGAAGACCACATACGATATGGCTTCATTTATATGAAATTCTAGGAAAAGGTGACTCTGATATATAGTGGTTATAAGCAGATAAGTAGTAGCCAGGATCAGGTACAAGGCAACTTTGGCATCATAGAAATATATTCCCTATCGTTATTATAGTGCTGGTTACATGGGTGTATTCACTTGTCAAACTCATTGAACTTTAGTTAATATGGATGCACTTTATGTGTGTAAATTATACCTCATTAAAGTTGATAATGAAAAACATTTTTTAAATTTGTGGTGGGTCACATAGATAGAGATAATCCAAATACATATAAATGAAGATGTAGAGGAAAGAAACACTGAATGTCAGATAAAGCCAGGGAGAAAATCACTTCACAAAATATATACNTGGGGGCAGGAGGAGAAGGGGACGACCGAGGATGAGATGGCTGGATGGCATCATGGACTCGATGGACGTGAGTCTGAGTGAACTCCGGGAGTTGGTGATGGACAGGGAGGCCTGGCGTACTGCGATTCATGGGGTTGCAAAGAGTCGGACACGACTGCGCGACTGAACTGAACTGAACCAGGTGCAGCTAAAAATTGGGATTTGAGCTTCCCAGAAGCCAAAGCAGAAAAAGAAATATTCACAAGCTTTCATATGTCCATAAGAGAAAATCATAGTGTGCATAAAATAGAATTGGATCACAGGCGGGGACTTCGCTGATAGTCCAGTGGCTAAGACTTGGAGCTTTCAATGTAGGGGGCCCAGGTTCGATCCCTGGTCAGGGAACTAGATCCCTCATGACGCAGCTAAGAGTTGACACACCGCAATGATGATCCCACTTGCCACAGCTGAGACTCGGCACAGCCAAATAAGTAAATAAATATTTTTACAAAAGTTGGACCATAGAGATACGGTGGCTTCTGAGTATGACGAGAACACAGAGAAGGAAGTGACTAACTCTGTTTGGGAAAATCAGGAAATGCTGCAGAGATGAGGGTAGGGGGGAAGAAACAGCTAATGCTGACTATTCAGGGAGCATGGATGTGAGACGGGTGGGATTGGACTTCTGCACGGGAAACAATCAGCCTAACTCATTTCCTAGATGTCCTTCAACTCTGAAGTCTTGGGATCAGAGGTCACATTCTCAGGAAGCAGGAAGAAGGCTGGGGCTTGAGGAAGGAACCGTTACCCCCGCAGCCAGGAGGGGCATGTAATCTATTTACCCACGAGTGGGCCACAGACCCATCCAAAACAGGCATAGAGCCCAGCCAGTCCTGGTCTGGAAGGCCTTTGTCAGGTCAGCACTCACCCTTTTGCTGTTGGATGGTGGGGTGGTGGGGTCCCCAGGGAGGCTCAGAGCCTTGGGGGAGGCAAAGGAAGCGGCAGACCCTACAGAGCGCTTTCGTATTTTAGCAGGCACTCCCTGCCCAAACGGATGACCTCTCCTCCCTTCCGCTGCCAGAGTCATGCCTGATTATCACCAGCTAATGAGAATTCCTGGGCTTGGTCAACGGCCCACATTCAGAATTTGCTATTCATGAGAAATGTCAACTTTACGAAAACGCGCCCTGTGGGTCAGCTCTTTTTCCCACATTCAGGGTTTACAGCTGACGGGAGTTTGTTTCACATGATCTGCTGATGGGGGAAGAGGTCGTAATCCAGGAAACTGCTCTGGCAAATCACCCCTGAGCCAGCAGAGCCTTCTGGAACATTCTTTTTATGTTTCCCCTTAGAAACCACTTGGAAAGGGAAGCGTTGGGATTTAAACAAGACTCCAGTGGAAGATGTGGTGCCCAAAGGGATAACAGAGCAGACAGAGGAAGCCACCACAACCTGAACTCATTTTTCCCAGTGTGCACACAGAACAGCTGCTGGATTGAGAGGAGTACTGGAAACTTCACAGGAACTGCAGGGTGATGAGATGAGAACTGTTATTCGGGAGTATGACATTTCATGATATGACATTACTTTATTCATTGATAGGACTGAAAGTATTAAGTCCCCTTTGCATAAGTCAGACAGAGGAGAAATATATGGCATTGCTTATATGCGTAATCTAAAATAAAATGATATAAATGAGCTTATAAGACAGAAAGAGACTCACAGACTTAGAAAACTAACTCATGGTTGCCAGGAGGAAGGGACAGTTAAGGACTTTGGGAAAGTCATGTACACAGTGCTATATTTAAAATGGATAAAAAACCTATTGTATAGCACAGGGAACTCTGCTCAGTGTTATGTGCCAGCCTGGATGGGAGCCGGGTTTGGGAGAGAATGGATACATGTATGTGTTTGGCTGAGTCCCTTTACTGTTCATCTGGAACTATCACAACATTGTTAGTCAGCTACACCCTAATACAAGATGGTTTTGGTGTTAAAAAATAAAATAAAAAATTCCACTTTTTATCACATGCACACTTTCTGGCCCTGAGTAAATGGTGGGACTCATTTCAACAAAGCACCCACCCCTTGGAGAGCACTGCCCTACGCCTGGTCACTTAACTTTTTTGCTCCTAAACTGACTTCTGGACCAACAGACGATTACCGCATAAAGATGACAGTGCCATCATATGGAGTCCAGCAAGGCCTGTCAGGATATTTCTGAAGGTGAACTTGTGAGGAGACCCTGGATTTTTGGGGTTTGGCATAATAATTCTGGACGGAGCCATGCACAGGAAATACTAAAACTCTACAAGCTCTCTTGGAGAGAACAGGAAGTGCTGGGCTCCCACTGGCCCCTGCCCCATCGCCCACACCTCTCCCCATCAAGCAGCACTGGCTCTCCTCAAGAGCCCACCAGCCCCTGCCAAGTTCCAAAGAACCACAGCAGCGCAGAGTCAACTAAACCCTAGTGACTGGGTTTGTATGGCACCCTGAGGTTGACAAGGGCTTTCAATCAAGCCCCTGACAGCCCAACAAGGAAGGTTCAGAAGGCTTTACCAAGACTGGGAAGCGGGGGCCCAGAGAAGCGCCCCGCATCACACAGCTAGTTGAGGGGGAAATCATCTAGTTATCAACACGTCGGTCTGTGCAATCAGAGGAATCTCGCTGAAACCCTGGCTGGCTGCGGTCAGCTTATTACCTCACTCCCTGGAGCTGGTCTCCTCCCCTACAAGAGGGCGCAGGCTCCAGGAACAGAGTTTGGGGGCCACCCTGCCAGGGGGCTCAGCTCCATCATGTACCAGCTGTGTGATTGTAGGCAGATTACTTAGCCTCTCTGTGACTGAGTCTCCTCTATAAAGTGGGAATGATATTGGTACCCACGGCACACATAACACAGAAACTCTCACAAGCATATGCAGGGAGAAAGAAGCCAAAACCAAAGGGCCACGCTGCGTGATTCATTATATTTGATGATCAAAAATAAGCCAGCTGCTTAATGAGCATAGGATTTCCTTGCAGAGTGCTGAAAATGTTTTGGAACTACATAGAGCTGGTGGTTTCACAACCCTGTGAATGAACTAAACACCCCTGGATTGCGCATTTTAAGTGGTGATTTTTACTATATGAATTTCACCTTAATTAAAAACAATTTTTTTAATGGACCAAACTCATCTTCAGTGATGCAGTCAAAAGAGAGATCACTTGGGGGTGGGGAGATGGTAAAAACTCGAAGAGGACACGAGGGAACCTGCTGGGAAATGTCCTGTATCTTAATGTGGGTGCTGGTGATTGCAGAGGTAGAAACCAATCGAGCTTCATCCTTGAGATGCATGCACTTAGAGGGCTGTTATAAAAATTAAATGAGGGCACCCTCAGCAAGCTCTTTAAACAATTCTGGCACATAATAAATGCTCGATAATTTGTAACTCCCATTCGTAGCATTATCTCTTACTGTTAGAAGGATTGGATGACGCAGTACACACAGGGCATTTAGTATAGGAGCTGGCTTTTCATACAGCCCCCCAATAGAGGCAATTTTCACTCATTTAAAATTGAATCCAAACTTTCTGGCTTAAGATTCAGAGTGTTTTGCAAAGCACCATGCTGCTCACTCCTGGGGGTCGGTTTGACATTAGTTCTGTGGGGAAAAAAACCCCAAGACTGAATGACTAGGGGTTGGTACCACATAGCACTTCCTCTAGACAAACTAGGTTACTTCTCCCTGGCCCGGGTACAAAGCAAACCATTTGCCATCACACAGGCAGAACATGGAAAGGAAAGGCATCTCCCATTCACCTGAAGGCTGATGGTATATGGGGAGAGACTATCCGTGGTAAATCCTACTTTCGTTGGGCCCTGGGAAGCAGAGCCTATCCAGCTTGTTAACATGCTCATTTTATTTGGCTCCTATGCTGCCGGGTTACATTTGATTGGCAAGCTTCATACAAACCTGAAAGCATGGCACCCTCCCTCCATTGAGCCACTCGGTCTCAGGTGTCAATACATCCTCACCTCTCAGCCTTCATTCATTGTGTGTCTGTCCTTCCAAATTCAGCTCTCTGCAGGCGTCAGTTCTGCTTTAGGGCTTGGTTGTCTTCAGCCCAGGAAGAGCTCCTGGAACTTAATAATAATAACTTAAAAATGCCCGAGGAAGGAAGGGAGAGAGTCGGGGGCTCCCTGGTCAGGCAGACCTGTCAGAACAGAGTCTTTCCCTACCTTCTGATCCAAAGAAGATTTGTTCAGGAAGAAAACTCTGAAGCAGAAAGAGGCTGATCTCGAGTGCAAAAGGCAATGGCTTCCTGGTTCATTCTGAGTCCACTTAGAAAAAGTTATCAACATTCAGAAATTGCAGTAATTTTTGCTTTGGGTGGGTGGGAAGTGGAGGGAAGGGTGCTTAGGTACAAAAAAAAGTTTGTGTAATTTTTTTGTTTGTGTAATGTTTTTGTTTTTTCACCCTTATCTCTTATCAGCATGATAATTTCACAAGCATAGAGTGTCAACCACAGCATATTTTCATCTAAACTAACTGAATTTAGATCTTAAAAGTTAAGTACAACCTCTTACTCCATGGTCTTCCTCCCCAAAACCCATAACTCCAGAACTGAGCATGAGAAAAGCATCAGGCAAATCCCAATTGAGGAACAGTCTAGAAAATATCAGACTGTTACTCCTCAAACCTCGTTAAAAGGTCAAACTCAAAAGGTCATCAAAAGCAAAGAAAATTCTAGAAATTTTCATCATCAAGAGGAGCCTTAGGAGACATAAAACTAAGTGTAACGTGCTATCATACATGGGATCCTGAAACAGGAAAAGGACATTCAATAAAAACTAAAGAAAGCTAAATAAACCGGATTTTTAATTATTAATATTGGTTCACTAATTGTACAAAAGAGAAAAAAGTCCCATTCTAATATAAGATATTAATAATAGAGAAAACTGGGTGTAGAGATTATGAGAACTCTCTGAACTATCCTTGTAATTGATCTGTAACTCTAAAACTATCCTATAAAAACTGAAGCTTATTAAAATTTTTTCCTCTGCAGAGCATTGTCCAAAATGTCAGTAACCCACTTCCACTCTCCAGTCCCTTCCAAAATGTACTGGGTCGTCAAGACTTTAACACCTCAGAGATGTCACCCTTCTTGTGTTTCTAACCCCAAAGTGCCATACCACCACTCACTTAAGGTCAAAGACAATTGGTGGGGTGGGGGGGTGGTGTAGGATGGGAAACAGCCACTGCCTGGACCCCCCATTCCTTCATTTCAAAAATTAAAATGACTTGAATATGTTTAGCTGCAAACTAACAATTTACTTATTCCAGGTGTCCAAACTTGACAGTTTTATCATGTATAAAAGCTATTGTGATTTTATTGCATGCCAAGCATCAGGAAATATCCATGAGAAAGACAGACGCAGATTCTTCTCTCCTGGGACTGCAGGTTACATTCTAGGATGCATGACAGACATTTGGGCCAGGGAGGGGAAGAGGGTATGGTGGTGACTAAGAGACCTTCTCCTCAGGTTTTGCTTCAGGTGCAGTGACAGGTGGTCAGGCACCATCTGCACCCCCTGCCCTGACCTCTCTTTGGACCAGAGAGATGGTTGACTGAGGTTTGATACAGCCTACAGCATACAGATTACAGATTTTATCAGCCCAATTGATTGGGGGCTTGAATTTGGCCCTGAAGGCAAGGAAAAATTTCTTCAGGTACCCCCATTACTTCAGCAAGTCATTAGCAACTTTTCATTAGACAAATACTCCTGGAGTGTCCACTGAGTATCAGCCACTGCGCTAAGTGAAGGTGATCCTGCAAGGTAAGTCTCATGGAGATCCAAGTCTTAGCATGAGACACAAACTGGAAAACAGACTGAGAAGATGCAGCCTGAGGAGTGCTGCAGTATAGCAATCGAGACCTGCAAGCCTTCCCCAGGCTGGCACCCAGGAATAACGCTTTTTAAAAATCAGCGTTAGGTACTTCTTTGGTGGTCCAGAGTTTAAGACTCCAGCCTGCCAATTCAGGGGGTACAGATCTGACCCAAAGTCAGGGATTCCATGCGCTATGGGGTGTGGCAAAATAAATTAACGGGTGTCATTTACAAAAGTAAAATGCATCTGTTTTAAGTGTTCCTAAACACTTGAGTGAGTCGATGAGTTTGGCATATGTATATGCCTGTGTAACCACCATCACAAGTATGATCTAGAGTCATTTTATCACCTAAAAATTTTCCTTTGTTAGTTCTAGAAGCCCTTTGCAGATTACCTGTGAATAGGGCTTCCCTTGTGGCTCAGCTGGTAAAGAATCTACCTGCAATGCGGGAGACCTGGGTTTGATCCCTGGGTTGGGAGGATCCCCTGGAGAAGGGAAAGGCTACCCACTCCAGTACTCTGTCCTGGAGAATTCCATGTAATGTATAGTCCATAGGGTCGCAAAGAATCAGACACAACTAATTGACTTTCACTTTCACTACCTGTGAATAAAGAGAGTTTTACTTCCTTCTTTTTCAAAAAAAAATTTCCTTTGGGTATCTTTGTACTCATTCCCCATCTCCCCCACCCCCAATCCCTGTAAACCACTGATCAGCTTTGCTATTATAGTTTTGCCTTTCCTAATACTTCCTGGAATCACACAGTCTTTTGTTTCTGGCCCTTTTCATTTAGCCTCCTGCCTCTGAGAATCATCCACATTTTTGGGTATCCGTACAGTCCTTTTTGTTGCTAAGCAGTGTTCTGCCTTATGGATGGACCACAGGTGTTTTATCCATTCACTAGCTGATGGACAGTTGGGTTGCTTCCAGTTTGCGGCTGTCATAAGTAAAGCTACTACTGACCTCAGTCTTAAAGGACAGTGAGGTTTAGTCAGAAAAGAATATTCTAGAAAAGGAGATCAGCAAAGGGAAGAAGATGAAGAAAGACTGCAGGAAGAGAGAGGAATGGCCATGGCACCAATGCCAAGGGAAGACATTGAGAAGACACGGCAGGATTTTCAGCAGAAGGTTTGCGATTTGGAGTTTGCAATTTGGAGTCTGAAGATGACCTGTGAGGGTTGCAACTAGTTGTTTGTGATACCACCAGACATCCAGGAAGTGAGGTTTAATGAGAAAGGAGGCTTAAGGAGAACTGTTGAGTACACAGTTGGCATACAACGGTTAAAGCCATGGGTGTTGGTGAGATCACCTAGGCAAGGAACATAGGGTGAGGAGTTATTTGAAGGCTCATCCATCTAACCCATGGGCACAGGCTGAGCACAGGACAGAGGTTAAGAACCTGGATTCGGGCCCAGACTTCTGGGCTTCAAATGTCAGCTGTGTGACACGAGGCAAGTCACTTGATTCTCATTTCCTTTTCTATAAAATGGTTTATAATATACCTACTCATAGGGTAGGTATAAAGATTAACTGATATTCATTCAAGCATAGTTCTTAGGACACCATTAGACACTTGCCCATGAGAGGTACTATATGTTAGCTAATATTAATACAAAAAAGAAAAAAAAAGGGTGTAGTAGCAGGGAGAACTAAATTTAATGACATCTCCATGCATGGCAAGCTGAATGACACTGAGAAATTTAACATCTCTGAGCTGAAAGTCCCTTACCTGAAAAATGAGGATAACTTTTCCTACCTTGCAAATTTATTAGAAGGCATAAATAAGTACCAAGTCAAAAGTAGAAACCATCAGAGGCTTCTCTCTACAGGGTTAATCTTTGTTCCCTCCTTGCCTCCTCTGTGTTCCCATGGAACACAATAATTTCCAGAACTTCCCACTCCACTGCGGTAGACTGATTGCTGATGTATTAGTCAGCTTGAGCTAGGTTATGCTGCGGCAACAAGCTTCCCCTGATTCTCGGTGCCTTGCGAGAACCCAGACCTACTTTTCACTCACCCTACGTGTCCAGCAAGGATTGCTTGCTCCTCTGGACAGTTTCACTCTGGAACCCAACTGGACAGCACATCCCATTTTGGGAACATTGCTGGTCGTCATGAGAAAGAGAAAAGAAAACCATGTTAAATAAGGTACTGACTTTTAATAAGCTATTTACTTCCACTGAGAAGTAATACACATTCAGCCTCTTCAATGATAATTGTTCAAAAAGAGTGAAACTGCCCCGTGGGTGTTAAACATGGGCAATGATGTGCAATCTCCTAAAGGGGGACAGGAATGCTCTATCCCAGCTGGGCTGTATCTGCTGATAAACCAAGAGCCTCTGGAAGGCAAGGACCGGGCTCGAGTCACAGCCACACCTCCAACCTGGCATCCTGTTCTCAAGGTTTGGTGAATTAAGTAAGACTGAGAGTCTTTTGTTTGTCCTGGAGCATCTAGGTTTCCCCTCCTCCAATGGAAAGCCCTTCTCCAGTTACTGCTCCTGTAGAAAGGGAGTGAGACTGCCGTCAGTAGAGGGCAAAGCAGTCCCCCTTCCAGGTCACCAGAAGGCAGTGTGTCTGCTAGTGAGGAACCTCCCTCAGCCTCCAGATGCTCCCCAGCTCCCCAGGGGAGCTGTACCAAGCCCCTTCAGGATGTGGGCACAAGACAATCACTCCTCAAGCACTTTACAGCATTGTTTCATTTGGCCTTCAAAGCATGCTTGTGAACCCTCCAAGGCAGACAGGTGGCAGTATCCCCAGTGGGCGGATGAGACCAGCAAGACAGTGGAAACCAGGACTTCTCTGGCAGTCCACTGGTTAAGACTGCACACTTTACTGCAGCGGGTGCAGGTTCGGACCCCTGGTTGGGGAACTAAGATCCCACGCACCAGGAGGGCTTCTGGGGCAGAAAAAAATAGACAATAACAACAAAAAAGACAGTGGAAACCCTTGTACACAGCTTCCTCCTTCCACCTGTCCATCCTCCGAACAGATTGTCCTCTGCCTTGAAGCTGTCTTCAGCCGGTCTGGCCCTCAGGGGTCTGATCTCCAGGCCAGGGATGACATTTGCATGGCCACCACACAGCACGGCTTCCCAGGTGGCACTAGTGGCAAAGCATCTGCCTGCCAAAGCAGGAGACGTTAGAGACGCAGGTTCGATCCCTGGGTCAGCAAGATGCCCTGGAGAAGGAAACGGCAACCCACTCCAGTATTCTTGCCTGGAAAATCCCATGGACAGAGGAGCTTGGTGGGCTACAGCCCATAGGGTCACAAAGAGTCGGACACAATTGAAGCAATTTGGTACACACACGCAGCACAACTTTAATGCTACACTGCTGTTCTTCATGGTCTGAGCACACGTCACAGCTCAGCTGTTTCCGATGATAGCCTGCAGCTGGGCAAGTCCCCTCTGCCACAGCTAGCCCTGCTGCAGGCTTGGTGCCCTCCAAAGTAAGATGGCAGCCTCCCAAGCCACCACCCACCTACAACCTTTCCTCCTCTCACACATTCCACAGCCTTCCACCAGAGTCATCTGCCTAAACACAGCTTGCTGACTTCACTCCCCTACCTCAAGGCCTCCCTGAACTCACCAAGGCAGCAGGACAAAGGCAAGATTCCCATGCCTGGCATGTGAACTCTGGGAGCCAGCCCCAGCCTCCCTTTTCAATCTGACCCTCCGCCCTGCTGCCCCCACAAATATGACACTCCTGGTTGACTTCACTTCCCCCTCCAGAGGCTGGGTTTATACCTACTCTATCATCTGCCAGTTGTGTGACCACAGGCAAGCTATTTAACCTTTCTGGCCTCCCGTGAAACAAAGATAATAAAAATATCTCCTCCTAGGACTGCTGTAAGGATTTAATGAGTTCAAATTCGCAAAGCATAATGGGTCTTGCCATAGAATGATGTGCCGTTATGGTTCCCTCCATGTTCTCTCCCTCCAGTGTCTGCTTCCCCAGCCCCATATCTGCAGAGCACAGGCTTCTGTCCTTCAGAACCCCTCTGACATGCCACCTCCTCCACAAATGCTACCCACAAATGCTACCCCCGGAGCCCCATGGCGCTGTCTACATTATCTCAACATCATAGTTAAATCTGCTCTCCCTTCACCAGATATCAAGGGCCTGTAGGTGACCCCAAGGCTCGTTCCACTCTGTGACCCCCACAGGCCCCAGCTGAGTTCTTGGCACATAGTGTGGCAACATGATAAGTGAAAGTTCACAGGCTCTAGGGTCTGACTGTCTTGAGTTCACATCCTGGCTCTGACACAACTAGCTGTGCAATCTTGGGTAAATAACTTAACTTCTCTGAGGCCCAGTTGTCACAACAGAAAATGAGGATGACCATCTCAGCCTCACAGAGTTACTGCAGGAATAAACCCAATAACCTTTGGACCCCCTGACACAGTGTCTGGTACAAAGGAGACCCTCAATGAAGGTCAGTCTCCTTTTCACCTTTAACCAGGTGAATTCACATCTCCATGGTTTGAGTGTAAAAACCTCAAAGGGCAGAGATCATATGTAGCCCCTACAAATGGGAGACTTTGGGAGCTCAAAGCAGATGCTTCCCAAACATTTGAGCATCAGATATCTGAGTGGTCTGATGAAGGGCAGGGTTGTGGGGACTGGGAGTGAGGGGCAGGATGCAAGCAGGGCGACTGGAATGGATTTTTGTTTGTTGCTAATTTTCCTCTGGGCAAAGCCTCTGCACCATACCTCCTTCTTTCATTTTTAATAGATAATTTTAATAAGTCTATATTCATTTTGAAAATTGAATCAATAGTCAAAACCTTCCAAAAAAGACATCACCAAGATCACTAGATGCTTTCACTAGTAAATTACACCAAACATTAAAGGAAGAAAGGATACAGATTCTCCACAATTATTTCCAAAAAATAAAAGCAGAGGAGCACTTCTTAACTCATTATATGAGGCTAGTATTACTGCAATAATAATCATGTCAGGTTAATGGGCCATTCTGTTTAGATCATCTATGTCCTAATGATTTTCTGCCTGCTTGATCTATCAATCACAGAAGGATGCTAATGACTCCAACTATATTGGTCAATTTGTTCATTTCTCTTACATTTCTAAATGTTTTCCTCATCTCCTTAAAGTGGAATGAACTTCACGGCTCCCAAGGCCTTCCTGTCCCACTGTCACCTCCAGAAGCTGTGAGATATTGAAGCTCCAGAGAACAGCCAGATCCAGCAGAGGCTGCCTTGCGGCTGCAGGAAGAAGAGGGAAAGCCGTCCCATCTTGGTTGCAGCTCTATCTGACTTGCTGGGCATGGCCATCCCTGCAGGCTGCATTCCGTGGCCCCATGCCAGGCTGGTGTGTAATACTCTCCAGTCACCCTCTTGTTACCTAACGCTTTCCTAATCTGCAGTTTACGCAAGATGAGTACAAATCTCTGAGAAACACCAAGAAAAACACAGACCAGGCACCTCCCCAGCTGGCCTGCACCCTGCTTTGGAGCTGGCAGTTTCATCTTGAAGGACTTGCTGTTCGTTACCATCTGGGCTACTTGGTACGTGACTTGGAGCCCCACTTCTTACACAAGGCTCCCCCCAATCTGTACCTTCAGCCCTTCTCAGCCATCATTCACACTGGACCAAAAAGCATGCTATGTGGAACAGTGGGCAAAGTTTTACATCATTCAGTAAAGCAGATCTTTCAATCAATGGTACTGGAAAAATTGGCCGATCAAAATTAAAAAAAAAAAAAGGCTTAACCTTTAGTTCACATCATGTATGAAAGTTTTCCCAATCTCAAGATGGATCATTGACCCAAATAGAAAACCTAAAACTATAAAACTTTTACAAGAAAATAAAAGTAGGATAAAATCTCTATAACATTGAGCTAGGCAAAACTTTTCTTAGAAAGTACATGAACCATAAAAGAAAAAAAGGGGGTAAATTGGGCTTTAAAAAAATTTAAAACTTCACCTCCTCAAAAAACATTATTTAAGAACATGAAAAGACAAGTTATATTCAGAGAGGAACTATGTATTTGCACAACATGTATTGGATAAAGAACTTGCATCTGGAATATGAAAAGAATTCCTACAAGTCAGTAAGGAAACAAACATCCCAATTGAAAAATAGGCAAAATAGTTGAGCAGATAGTTCACCAAAGAGATGACAAATAAACACTGGAAAAGATGCCAGACCTCATTAGACATTAGGGAAGTGGAATTTAAAACCACGGTGAGCTACCCCTACATGTCTACTAGGATGACTAAAACATTAATTAACTGACTAATGAACTAGTTAGATGACAATACAATGTCTCGGTGAAGATGCAGAGCAACTGGAATGCTCATCCTTTGCTAATGGGGGTGCAAAATACTAAAGTACAGCCACTCTGGAAAGCAGTTCAGTGATTCCTTATCAAGTGAAGCAAATGAGCCAACAGTTTCACTTCACAAAGACATGTACATGAATATTGATGGCAGCTTTACTCATAATAACCCCAAATTGGAAACAACCCGGGTGTCCTTCGACTGGCAAAGAGATAAAAAAAGGTTTCCATCCACACAATGGAATACTACTCAGCAATAAAAAAGAACGAACTAGGAGACATACAACAGCATAAAGAAATCTCAGAAGCATTCTGCTAAGTGAAAGAAGGCAGACACAAAAGTTTACATCTACATGGTTCTGAATCTCTAGAGACAGAAATAGATTAATGATTGCTAGGGGCTACTGAGAAACAAAGCTTCTTTAACTTATATACAGAGGACATTATGTGAAATGCTGGACTGGAGGAAGCACAAGATGGGGAAACAATGAAAACAGACTTTATTTTCTTGGGCTCCAAAATCACTGCAGATGGTGACTGCAGCCATGAAATTAAAAGATGCTTCCTCCTTGGAAGAAAAGCTATGACCTACCTAGACAGCATATTAAAAAACAGAGATATTACTTTGCTGACAAAGGTCCATCTAGTCAAAGTTATGGTTTTTTCAGTAGTCATGTATGAATGTGAGAGTTAGACCATAAAGAAGGCTGAGCGCCGAAGGATTGGTGCTTTTGAACTGTGGTATTGGAGAAGACTCTTGAGAGTCCCTTTGACTGCATGGAGATCAAACTAGTCCATCCTAAAGGAAATCAGTCCTGAATATTCATTGGAAGGACCGATGCTGAAGCTGCAATCCTTGGGCCACCTGATGTGAAGAACTGACTCATTAGAAAAGACCCTGATGCTGGGGAAGATTGAAGGCAGGAGGAGAGGGGATGACAGAGGATAAGATCACCAACTCAATGCACATGAGTTTGAGCAATCTCCAGGAGCTGGTGATGGACAGGGAAGCCTGGTGTGTTGCAGTCCATGGGGTGGCAAAAAGTCAGATATGACTGAGCGACTGAGCAACAACAATGGGAAAATCAAGGAGATTTGCTACAAAAGGCACAAGGGAATTTTTATGGTGACAGAAATGTTCGAAATCCTGATTGTGGTGGGACTCATACAAGGGGAAGCATTTGTCAAATCTCATTCCTGTATATACTAGACAAGGGTGAATTTTACTGTAGGGAAATTAACCTCAATGAGTATGACTTTTTTATTTTTTAATTTTATTTATTTGGCTACACCAAGTTTTAGTTGCCGCATGGGGGAATCTTTTAGTAGTGGCGTGCGAACTCTTCATTGCAGCACACAGGATCCAGTTCCCTGACCAGGGATTGAACACAGTCCCCCTCTATTGGGGGCACGGAGTCTTAGCCACCAGACTACCAGGGAAGTCTCAAATATGACTTTTAAATAACAAAAAGTAGAATAAAATAAAATGTAAATCTGTTGAAACTTGTCCTCATCATGAAGGTAAAATGACATCAGTAATAGTAACAGCCAGTGTGTAGCACCCACTAGCCTAAGAAATTTACACCCATTGTTTTATTTAAGCCTCAAACAATCCTTAAAGGTCCTCAGATACACCAAGCACTTCTCTGTCTCAAGGCCTTTGCATTTGCTATTCTCTTTATCTGAAAGGTTCTTCTACTAGGCGACTCCATCTCCCATATCCCTTGGGTCTCTATTCAAAGTCACCTCCTCAGGAGAGACCTTCTGTCCCCATTCTGTCTAGAAGAGTCCCTCAACCTATCACTCTGTATCTCTTATCTAGTTTGATTTTCCTCCCAGAGCTTAGACCACCTGCAATGACACTGTATATGTTTTGTTTCTATCTCTCCATAAGAATCTCATTTTTCATTCACTTTTTCTTCCATTCTAACACCCACTGTGTGCCTACCCTGGAGTGTGTGCAGGCAAAGCAAAGTTGCTAGAAGCAGAAACTTCCCATAAAACCAAGATAGTATGGAGTGGCCCTGTCTCCCTCCAGCGCCCCCTCTCATAATCTGTGACAGGATTTCTCCAAGAGCGTTGCCTTTTAAGACTCACAGAAGTTGCAGCATGCAAAAAGCACTGGTCTTGAAGTTAAGACCCCCTTTACACCAGCCTAGGAGACGCTGACCCAGGCACTTCATGAGACAAGTTCTCAACTTCCCCAGTTGTAAATTGAATAGAAGCGTGGTCTTTGGACATTAGCATGAATAGGAATCCACCAGAAACCGACTTAAGTGCATGCCCTGGGACTTCCCTAGTGGTCCAGGGTTAAGAATCTTCCTGCCAATGCAGGGGACACGGCTTCAATCCTGTTTCGGGAAGATTCTGTGGGGCAACCAAGCTCGTGTGCCACAATTACTGAGCCCATGCGCCTCGAGCCCAGGCTGTGCAACAAGAGGAGCCCCCACAATGAGAAGCCCGAGCACTGCAACCAAGAGCCAGAGCACCCAAAAATACACACATAAATGAACAATACAGTCACTTTATTAAATAAATAATAAAATAAAATGCAAGACCTTGCTCAAGAAAATGCACCTCAGCCAATCGTTGGTAGAGTCAGGAAATCAGCAGTCTTAACCCTCACCCAGGACAACTGAACAGTTTAGGGACAAAATTTTGAATACTGATAATTTCAAATAATTTTTCAGCTGCAAAAATCTTCCAAATATAATCTTCTGTAGAAAATCATATATCCAGCACATAAATCAGAGAGGCTCTGGGCAGGGAAAAGGAACAGAATGAGGCTGACTTCTCCTTCAGCTATTTCTCCCTCACACTCCCTCCATCTCACCATGCAGTGGCCCCAGGCACCCCAGGGTTCCTTGGAACACAGTTGGAAAACCACCACTTTAGACGCTCTCTGATTCAAAACATTGTACAGCTATTCATGAGCATTCACCATTCTAGGCATTCTTCCAGGTACCGGGTATCCAACAATAAAAACAAGTAAGTCCCTTTTCTGACAGATTTCACATTTTAGGGAGATGCATGCTTAGAACTGCCATGTGCCAGTTCTAAGGGCTATTTGTGTATTAACTCAAGCAGTTCTCACCACATCCTTACCAGACAACTACTGCCTCTAGACCCATTTTACAGAAAAGGAAACGGAGGCTCAGGGAGACTAAATAAATCGCCCAACATCATATACTAGAAAGTGGAAGAGCCAGGATTTTGAACCTGGAGATTTTAGCTCTGGCCAACACATCCTTCTGAAAACCTGCCCAGTTCTCAGAACCTCTGCTTATGAGCTCAGGAGGTATATGTGAGCCTTCCTGAGGCATGTAGGTTTCTCTGCCTGTCTCTCCACTTATGTTGTTGTTTACCCGCTCAGTCGTGTCTGACTCTCTGTGACCCCGTGGACTGTAGCCCGCCAGCTTCTTCTTTCCATGGGGTTCTCCAGGCAAGAATACTGGAGTGGCTTGCCTTTTCCTTTTCAAGAGGATCTTCTTGACCCACGGATCGAACCTGGGTCTCCTGCATTGGCAGGCAGTTTCTTTACCACTGAGCTACCAGGGAAACCCTCCCCACCTACAGGTTCAAACAAATCCCTTTAGCATCCCGGCCCTGCAGGGTTAAGACTCCTAGACTGGGCTCCAAGATGAAATTGGACTCTGCAGGGCTTCCAGCTGATGCAAGTGGCCTTCTCTACCTGAGGGACGCTGAAAGGCTCATCGCTAGGGGTGTGGAAGAATGTTCTTTGGCCCAGGTGCAGAGTTATTCTGGTCACCACTGCACTGCCTGGCTGGCTGTTAGGAAGATGAGTAGCCCCAGCAGCTCCGTGGTGTTCCCAACTTGACAGGGTGACATGGATACGTCAGTAAGCAGAGCGTCAGCACCAAATTAGGAAGCTGCGTGGGGATACAGCCAAGTGAGTGCTGAGTAAGAGTAGAGAGCACACGGACCGGGAAATGCTTCCAGCAGGAGGCTGGGGAGGGAACTCAGAGGACATTTACACCCAGGCCACTCATTCTGCCAGCCAGGAAACCGAGGGCCTGTTGCAGCTATGTTCTTAGGCTCCAGCTGTGGCCTCTGAGGTCGAGAAAGGAGATGAGATTGAAGGTAAGCAGACAAGTCCATATCTCAGTCCTGTCCTTTACTGGGCACTGTGACCCTGAGCACGCGACATCTGAGTCTCTGTTCCCCATCCAGAAAAAAAGGAGATGATAATAGCCCTCAGATACGCTGTGAGGGTTGCAAGAGATAATTCATTCAACACATCCAATGCCAAGCAGCTACTCAATAATATTTGTTCCTCTCCACTCCCTCTCCTGGATTGGGTTTCCCAGGTAGCGCTAGTGGTAAAGATCCCACCTGAAAATGCAGGAGACATGAGAGACTCGATCCCTGGGTCAGGAAGATCCGCTGGAGGAGGGCACAGCAACCCACTCCAGTATTCTTGCTTGGAGAATCCCATTGACAGAGGAGCCTGGTGGGCTACCATTCATGGGGTCACAAAGAGTCGGACACAACTGAAGTGATTTAGCACACTCATATACTCATTTTCAGGAATAGGCTCATTTATTTGAGACTTAACAGGTCTCTGTTTGGAAATGGGTTCCAATCTCATGTTTCTCTAATTGGTCAACAGCATCAACTTCACCCAGAAACTGGTGGAAAATGCATACTCTCAGGCCTCACTCAGCCCAATGAACAGAATCTGCATCTTAACAAGATCCCTGCCCCCACACATGAGAAGCACCATTAAGCATATTTTTAGATGAATAGACTTATCTTCCCTGGTGGCTCAGAGGTTAAAGCGTCTGCCTCCAGTACAGGAGACCCGGGTTTGATCCCTGGGTTGGGAAGATGCCCAGGAGAAGGAAATGGTAACCCAGTCCAGTATTCTTGCCTGGAGAATCCCATGGATGGAGAAGCCTGGTAGGCTACAGTCCACGGGGTCGTAAAGAGTCCGACACGACTGAGTGACTTCACTTATTTATTTACTTACTGCTCTTGGCCATCATTGATCCCATTTATCAAACTGTGGTGTTGGAGAAGACTCCTGAGAGTCCCTTGTACTGCAAGGAGATCAAACAGTCAATCCTAAAGGAAATCAATCCTGAATATTCATTGGGAGAACTGATGCTGAAGCTGAAGCTCCAATACTTTGGCCACCTAATGTGAACAGCCAACTCATTGGAAAAGACTCTGATGCTGAGAAAGACTGAAGGCAGGAGGAGAAGGGGACAACAGAAGATAAGATGGTTGGATGGTATCACCAATGTGATAGACATAAGTTTGAGGAAGCTCTGGGAGTTGGTGATGGACAGAGAGGTCTGGCGTGCTCAGTCCATGAGGTTGCAAAAAGTTGGACACGACTGAGCAACTGAGCAACAAGAACAATGGATAGCCTACATTTGCTGAGACTCTGTTGCATGTCAGGCATGTGGGAAATGTTTTACAGGCATGGTCTTATCTATGCACAATTTCAGAAGGTGAGAATTCTCTCCAACCCCATTTCACAGATAAGGCAACTGAGGCTGAGGTGGGTGAGTTCCCTCCAGGGGTAAATTCTAGAGCCACTGCAAACCCTGGGCCACTGGGACCCTGGTTTCCTCACTTTGCCACCCTGCTAGTTGGGACTAAGCTACCCCTGCCTCTGTACAAACTGGCCATGGGTTAATTTGTTTACTCCTTGCTCTCCTCTTGTGGGATCCCAGTGAGGTCTCTTAGGAATCTGTGAAATGGCAGTTTCAAGTTCTCCCTGGCCCCCAAGGTGAATTTCTGAGACCCTGGAGGAGCTGGCCAGCTGAACCAAGTCAGAGAAGTCAAATGGCTCTCTGCTCACCTGCACTGACTAATACCAAGGTCAGCAACCCCCAGGCAGCAAGGAGTGAGTAGGCTGATGGTCTGGGTACTGGCCTGCTCCCTGAAACTGGCCCTCCCCTCCAAATTGTCCCCTAGAACAGTCAACACTTTGACCTAGTGAGCCTGCAACCCAGAAGGAAAAGAACGTGTACAAAAAAGAAAAGAGGAGTTCATGCACGCACTCCCATGACAAAGGGAACACTAATCTTGACTGAAACCCCAGGCCAGGCTCTTAGTGTTTTTACCACCCACCCTGCCTGCAACCCAGCAACTCCTCAAAACACTGCAGTCCTGCAGTTCCATTGAGCACCGCCACCCTGGCATTTCTGCAGCCCTGGAAAACACTTATTTGTGTATCCATTATATACATCAGGAAATAATGGCTCAGAGAGACCTTGCAACTTGCTAAAGGTCACAGAGCAAGTTGTTATTGTTTAGTCGCTAAGTCATGTCCAAGTCTTTGTGATGCTATGGACTGTAGCCCACCAGGCTCCTCTGTCATGGGATGCTCCAGACAAGAATACTGGAGTGGGTTGCCATTTCCTTCTTCAGGGGATCTTCCCAACCCAGGGATCGAACACGTGTCTCCTGCATTGGCAGGAGGATTCTTTACTACTGAGCCACCAGGGAAGGCCTGTAAGGAAGGAGCAAGGCTGGGATCCAAATCCAAGTCTATCTGACTTCCCAGCACGGGTTCTTTTCACACAGGTGGCACCTTGAACCAGGCTTTGAATAGGCGTACCTCATGTAATCCTCACCACCCCACCCTTGGGGGCAGATGGCATTATCAATGCAATTGAGGCAAAAAGCAGTCACAGGAACTGTTTGGGTCATACAGCTAGTTAGCTACAGAGCTGGTTTTCGCTACCAGGTTTCTCTCACCCTGTAGTTCAAACTCTTTCTCCTGCCAGCCCTGGGAAGTATCAAATCTAAAACGCTTTCTCCAGGTTTCCCCAGAAGAGTCCAGGGTTTACTGACATGATAGAACTCTGTATTTATTTGTGGGAATAAATATAAAAGATGAACATCTGCCAAAATGGGGGAGCGGATTAGCCACACATGCAGAGCATATTCTTTAGAGTGAGACTCCCTGGGTTGAGATCTCATATTCTAGCTGTGTGACTAGAACAAGTTACTTACCCTCTCTGGGCTTTCACATACCCATCTGTAAAATGGGACCAATAAGAATCCCTTACACACAGAGTTGTTATATGAATGAAATGAGGGGACTTCCCTGGTGGTCCAGTGGTTAGGAGTCTGCCTTCCAGTGCAGGGGGTATAGGTTTGAACCCTGGTCAGGAAACTAAGATCCCATATGCCAAGGAACAACTAAGTCCACCAATCTCCAGAGCCCATTCACCACAACTGGAGAGTCATAAATAAATAAATATTGAAAAAGAAAAAAAAAGAATGGAATGAGGCTGTGCCTATAAAGTGCTAAGGTAGTGTTGGGAAAATACAGAGTACTCAGTCCGTCTGGGTTCCTATCTCCACTGTCATTTGAATTCCTCTCTTTCTGCATCATAAGTTGCACAGGGTATCCAGCAGTGTGTAGAAGACATAGTGAGGAGCGTTTGGGGCTACCTGTGAAATGTAACCCACGAATTCATTTCCCCAGTGAGGAAGTGAGAATGATACTGATCAGCGGGAACCTGGAAACCAACTCTAACTGCAGCTATCGAGAAAGAAAATCTCAGATACAAGATGAGTGTTGGCTGTGAATTGGCTGTTCTTTCCCCTCTCAGCCTTGGCTTCCCCAACCATAAAATGGGAGGCTGAAGGGTGGGCGAACCTAGCCCCTGGCTGCTGAGGGCTATGGCTCCACGGGCAGCAGGTTTGGTGGCTCTTCACCTCCCAGAGGCCAGACAACCTCTTGACGTGGAGCAGGGATGCAAAAGCTATTTGGCATGCACTTGAACCCTGACCCCACAGGCCCTCCCCTTCTGGCCGAGGCCAAGTCCTCCTCTCAGCAATGCTCACCACAGCCTGCTTCTGCTGCCTTCTAGCTCACGGTGTGGCCTTGAGGTCATCACTGAGGGGCACAGCCATAGGCCTGGCTCAGCTGGCTGTGCTGACGGAGGGTGACGGCCACATGTGAAACTGCTGGGGACACTTTCAGTCACCACCTCAAAGGCCAGACCTCAGAACCTATTTCTTCAAAATGCCACGTCCTGGCTCCAAAATGTTGCTGGCACTTTCCATGGAAGTGCCTGACATTCACCTCATTTGGCTCCAGACACCTTCTAGAAGGTCACGCACAGCAACCAGCCAGCACCCAGGATGCTGAGCCGTGGGTGGCAGGCCTGACGGTGGCAGCTGGGTAGAGAGTGGCCTTTTGATGGAGGCTTCCCCAGTCTCAGCCTTGGTGTCCCACCAAAATGAGAGAAGTGTGGACTAAATCTTTCTTTACTTTTTACGTTGGAATAACTTTAGATTTACAGAAAAGTTGCAAAGATAGTACCGGCTGTTGCCAAATATCCCTCCCTTGGTTTCCCCCAATGATACCATTTTACATCTCCATGGTACTTTAGTCTCAACTAAGAACCAGCTGCTGCTAAGTCACTTCAGTCGTGTCCGACTCTGTGCGACCCCATAGACGGCAGCCTGCCAGGCTCCCCCATCCCTGGGATTCTCCAGGCAAAAACACTGGAGTGGGTTGCCATTTCCTTCTCCAATGCATGAAAGTGAGAAGTGAAAGGGAAGTCGCTCAGTCGTGAAGAAGCCAGCAGTGGCACATTATTACTGATTGAACTCCAGATTTTATTTGGATTTCACTCATTTTCTCAAGAATGTCCTTTTGTCTGTTCCGGAATACCACATTGCATTTAGGACTAAATCATTTACAAAATCTCCCGATTCTGAAAACAAAGAGGCAGGAAGCCTTCATGTTTAAGGACTCCGGATAAATGCTGTGCTGGGTGACTTTGGGTGAATCCCTCATTCTCTCTGAACCTCAGTCTCTTTCTGTATAAAAAGGGAATGATAGCAATACTTCTTTATGGGGATACTATGAGGTAATTATTTGTTAATTCATGTGAAGCACTTAGCAAGGCTCATAGTACACCATCAGCACTCTATTGATAAATCTCAATGAGTAGAAATCCTAGACCAAAACCAGGATTAACCCTGAATACTATACACTTCCTGACAAAACATCTCCCAGCACAAGAGTTGCTCCCAGAAGAAGAAATTGTGCTGCTGGTCTAGCATATCAAACACAAAGTGGACAGCACAGGACTGGAAAAGGCAAAGATCTGGAGCCACACGGGCCCAGCTTAGGGTCCAGTCCACTCACTCTGTGAACGTGGACTCACTGTTCAGCCACACTGTTCCACATCTGTTAAATGGGAACAGATGGTTCACTTTACAGGGTCCCTGAAACAAAGTGAGATGTGTACTGTGAAGCTTCTAGCAGGACTGAGCTGTGAAATTTGGCTGCATTTTCTTGGGCTCCAAAGTCACTGCAGATGGTGACTACAGCCATGAAATTAAAAGACACTTGCTCCTTGGAAGAAAAGCTATGACCAACCTAGACAGCATATTAAAAAGCAGAGACATTGCTTTGCTACAATAGTCCACCTAGTCAAATCTACCGTTTTTCCAGTAGTCATGTATGGATGTGAGAGTTGGACCATAATGAAGGCTGAGAGCTAAAGAATTAATGCTTTTGAACTGTGATGTTGGAGAAGACTCTTGAGAGTCCTTTTGACTGCAAGGAGATCCAACCAGTCAATCCTAAAGGAAATAAGTCCTGAATATTCATTGGAAGGACTGATGCTGAAGCTGAAGTTCCAATACTTTGGCTACTTGATGGGAAGAACTGACTCATTGGAAAAGACCCTGATGCTGGGAATGATCAAAGGCAGGAGGAAAGGGGAACATCAGAGGATAAAGTGGTTGATGGCATCACTGACTCAATGGACATAGTTTGAGCAAGCTCCAGGAGTTGGTGATGGACAGTGAAGCCTGGCGTGCTGTAGTCCGTGGGGTTGCAAAGAGTCGGACACGACTTAGTGACTGAACTGAACTTGTCTTTTCCTGGGCTTTCCTGGTGGCTCAGATGGTAAAGAATCCGTCTGCAATGCAGCAGACACTGGTTCAATTCCTGGGTCAGAAAGATCCCCTGGAGAAGGGAATGGCTACCCACTCCAGCATCCTTGCCTATTCCATGGACAGAGAGCCTGGTGGGCTACAGTCCAGGGGATCACAAAGAGCTGGACACCATTGAGCAACTAACACTTTCCCTTTTCCTACCTCTGCTGGAACCGCTAAGTCATTGACTGCTACCAGGATCTTCAAAGAATCCAGTGGACTCTGATGTGGGCAGTTCCCAGGGGCTGGTGATGAAATTCCTTTTGTTTCTTCTGGTATTTTTTTTTCTTTTGAGAGAAGAACCATGATTAATCAAATTACCCTCCCTCCCCCAGCCAAAGTTATGTTGAAAAACCATTTCCATAATCTTCGTTGCTACAATGTCTTTTCTCATCCAGAATGAAGTTTTCATCCTAATTTCATGCTGCCTGTGCCTAGTTTTAAAAGGAAGCATAAAGCTATCCTGGTGGTCCCTCTGACGAAGATTGTCTTAGGGCCTGTTTTCACAGAATCACAGAATCAGTCTGTTTTTACAGAAGAGCAGCTGGAGGGGCTGAAGAAATCAAAGAGCTTCACTCCTATTTCAGTCAATTCAATAGCTCAGTCGTGTCTGACCGTTTGACTCTGTGATTACATGGATTGCAGCACACCAGACTTCCCTGTCCATTACCAGCTCCCGGAGCTTGCTCCTGTTTAAAGATGAGCAAATGAGAACGAGAGTCGCAGATCTGTTTGTTGAAGGTCAAATAGTGAAAGGGCTTCAGAACCAGGAAGAGACCCCAGTCATAAGATTCCTGCTTCTGTATTCTTGGCTCTCTGACTCGGAGGCCCAATAGACTCTGAGCTGCTGGAGGACATCCCTCCACTCACTTATCCACACACCCATCCATTTGCTGACCCATCCAATGATCCACTCTCCCACCCACCCACCTCCCACTCATCCATCCCCTCATCCACCCACTCACCCATC